>NW_010576395.1:50794-90899 GCF_000705375.1 Tinamus guttatus | reverse complement strand
CGGGGTGTCTAGGGGGCCAGCCTAGTCTGCTCTACAGAAAAAAAAAATATATATATATATATATATATATATATATAAAGAGAGAGAGAGAGAGAGACTACTTTAGGAGGGAGTCTATAGCACCAGCATAGCTCTGTGTTTGCCTGTTTTACCGTTTTTTCCACCTTCAGTGTGCTAATATAATGCATCCTTTTTCTGAGGGCTATCATAGGATTTCATACAGAACCTGCTATACTGTAAGTTCTGTAAGAAATTCTCTTCAAAAAATAATTCCATGGACAAGAATTTTGCTTGCTTCGTTATGCTCGTACACACACTCCTATATATATATATATGGGGAATTGTATAAATGCAAATATATGTGTGTGTATGTGTTTATATATACATATATATAAAGAAGAGATAGAGATGAACTGTAGAGATGAATTGTTTGGCAATCCTGCCTGTATGATATCTGTAAGTCATATGTATGCCCATATCTAGCTCCCTCATTTTCTGCTTTTTTAGTTACCAGCTTACAAGTTAGCTGCATCTTAATAGCTGCTAAGTAAGAGTATACTTGTGTTTGCAATTTTCATAGCACTCTACGTATGCAAAAAACTTTTTTAGGCCCTGCAAAGGTCTTCTAGTGAAAAATTTCCTCTGTTTTTGAAATTGAAAGGGTGTTTAGGACCTTAGTCACCTTTTACTCTGTCATACCTGCTGTCAGCAACCAGAAAAGCCATCCTTTTAGCAGTGGTTTACTTCCCTTTTCTGCAGATACTGCGTGCATCCAAGAGCAAGACAGAACTCGCTACCCTGACCAACATGACCTCCACTACATGATAGACTTCTGCTAGGTAAAACCAAGCAGCCCATTCATTCTAGACTCCTCAGCTAAGCCTCAATCAAGGAGGTGGTGTGGGGAAGTGTTTTCACCATGACAATCTGTGCACATTGATTTTTTGAATCCTGATAAATGGTAGAGAAATGCAGGTATCTGTATGGGGAGGTGGGCTCTCTCTGCTCAAGTCCTGGAGCAAGCCCCTGGGAGCACATGGTGGTGCATACCTGGCACCCAGATGCTCTGCCTTCCCGCTGTAGGTACTCATCCCCATTTGGCTCAGCCCTGTCACACAGATACAGACACGTAGCTGGCTGCTTAATGCTTATAGGGTTGCAGCCTCCCCTGCTTCACAGCTGCCCATGACTTTTGGCAACATAAGCAAAGCCTCAGGACAGGAACCAGTAACTGATTATGCTGGGAAGCAAGCCGAGGCTTTAGGAAGGGAACAGGAAAGGAAGAGAGGTACCTGCAGAGAGGTGCGTGCAAACGTCTCCTTTACATTGCCTAAAGACAGCCCCTATACTTTGAGGCGCTAGTGGGAGTGCTCAGGGGGAAGACTGCAGGTTGAGAGCCAAGGAGGGAGCAGCACACTGGGGGACATCGCTGCTGGAGGAAGAGTGGAGGAGTAATTAGGTGAGTTTGCCACTGTACTCTGCAAGCGCTGAACACGGTACTTCTTCACAGCGGTGCAGAGGTTAAGAAGTGCAGGTCTAAACGGTCATCCAAGGGGTATGCAATTAGCTTTCATGCGGAGCCAAGCCAAAGCCAGAGAGCTTGCACCTGTGGATTCCTGATGGAAAAACACTCTTGACTGAGCATAGTCTAAATAGTTTTTTTTTTTTTTTTTTGCAGAGCAGAGAGACGCTGTGTGCAGAATACAAGAGGATCAACACAGCTGGTTGCTAGTATCTTGATTAGGGATGGATGAACTGGTTTGGATAAAACAACAACTGGTCTGGCTGTGCACAGAGCTCAAGCTGAGCCTGAATTTGGAAGGGGCAAAACAAAACAAAGCTTACATTATTATTTTCACTCTTAACATTTTCCTGCACTTCCTGGTTGCCGTAAAACAGCTGAAAGACAAGGCATGAATGGCATGATTCCTGGCTAGCTGTAAAGAAAGGAAGAGTCTTGGTCTCTGGTCACATCACTGGACATGTTTCTAGACAGGAGACATTCTCCTCTGAACCTAGGCACAAAATATTTGAACATTTTCCCATCTCTATTTCAGAATATCCAAACTGTAGCAGTTAGGGAAAAAAAAAAAAAAAAAACACCTGTAAATAGCATCACTATCCCTGCAAAGCTTCCTGGTTTGGGATGTCATTAGTTTGGGAGCACTGAAAGTTGCCATGTTTGCCAATGCCAGTGTTTTCTCCTTGTGGTCAGGTGTGAGCATAACCTTGGTAGTGTGGCCACTTTCCATGTAACAGCCAAAGAGAGGCGGTACTTTTAGCCCATTCATATAAATGACATTTTGGCACCGCTCAGTGTGACAGCTTTGTGGGAACATTGTGGAAATACTTGGATTCTGATTTAAAGCAAGGGTCCACCTGGCAGTCATGTTGGAACATGTGTTTTTTGAAAATGCATCTCTGTTTTACACAATAAAGTACTAGTTCTACTGAAAAGGTCTCTTAAAGTACAAATATAAATAAGTTACAGTTCAGTATTCTTGCCGAATGTACTCACATGGACCTTTTTCAGAGTCTTCTTTAATTTCATGAAGATAGAACATAGAAAATTATGTTCTGTGGCCACTCATTTAAACCATGACTAATCTTTGGAGAGCTATATTTTACAGTGAAAGCTGCTATTTAATATACATAATAGGTTTTTTTTTTCTCTTTAATTGCACAGAAGGGATTGTTTCCAGTAAATTAAAATTTCTTTGACACCAATTATTTTGCAATATGAAGATGTAGTATTTTACCTTCATTTCATTTTCTCTAAATTAATCTGATGATGATTAGATTTAAATAATAAAAATAATGAGGTATGTTTCCTTCTCTAAATTACTTCTTTGTCATGTGTGCTTCCCTTTGTATTGAACTTGGTGACTTATTTGCTTTTAGTAGTTCTGAAATATTCTGACACTAATTACATTTTGAAATATAACCTTCCAACTATGTTGCTTCGTTTTTTTACTCATTTCAGATTAGTTTAGAAGCTTTGGCTTGTTATTTTATTGCTGAATATTGAAGCTGAGAGCCATATTACATATATCAGTGTGCTTTCTTTTCTATCTTTAGTTTTGTTAATTACATTCTGTATCCTCTATATTACTCATGATTTGTAATGTCTGTTGCCAAATCCCAGGCTCTGCAATGTGAAATCTATTCAATATAAATATTTTATTTGTCCAACTGTTTTTGAAAACTGGTTCAGCCATAATCTCTAGCGTTTTCTTTCTATGCAGTATGCTAAATGACCATTGCAGTATATAACAAAAACAAAGAAAAATGCTCTGACACTCTCCATACAAAAATAATAGATTAAGTGTATGTTTCTCCTGCTACTAATAAAACTTGAAAAAAAACCCACTATGATTAAAGTTTCTGGGCTGTTTTTCTGCTTTGGAACTTGTTATGTGATGGGGCCCAGTACCAAGTATGTAAGAGGAAGTTACAAATAACTTTGTATTCGTAAGTTGTGATATATATGATCCTTGGCCAAAAAAGATTAATAAATGGCAGCTGACACTTGTCTTATATCCCAAAGCCATAAACACACAATAGCAATCATTCTGGGTTAGACCAAAGGTCCACCTAACACACTGTTCTGAATCCTACAGAGTCTTTAAGTGAACGTTTAGGGAAGAGTAAAAGCAGAGCAAGCATATCGTGTACTTCCCTTCTGTATTTTCCCAGTCTCCAACTGTTTTCAGCTCAGGGAACTTTATATTCCAAACCTGGTTTCTCTCTGCTGAGTAGCCCTCAATAGATTCCTCTCCTATGTTCTGTCTCCCTGTGACCCAGTTAAGGCTTTGTGTCTCACAGTACCTTTGATGTGGCATTCCTATATATGATGTGGGGAACCAGATTCACTTGTGTACATGAAGACTAGCTCTGTTTATCCTAATTTGATGGCCCCCAGTTCTGTTACAATAGAAAAAAACACTTCATACTCACTCGGTTTTCTCACACTAGCCATGGCTCTGCAGACATTTTTCCATGTCCTCCTTCTGTGACCTCTTTTCCACACTGGAGATTGTTAGCTTTCTCACTTCTTGGTACAAAAGCTGTCCCATTCCTTTGCTTTTCCTGCTGGTCTTGTCTGCAGTTATTCCATTCAGTCATATCATTTTGAGATGAAGGAATATGGAACATTCAAGATGTGGGTCTATTTTATTTGCTATTCATTTTGTAATAATTAAACATCATTTGTCTCTTTTTGACTAATACTGAACACTGAGCAGATTTTTGCTTGCAATTGTTGATTATAATCTTAAGATCTTGGTCGGAAGCTGTAACTCTTAGATCAGAAGGCATCACTTTTTAAATACTAAGTTGCAATTGCTTTTCTTCGGTCTAACGGCACTTTTACCTACATTGAATGACGTAGGGCATTTTATTGCTGAGCCTCTCGATCTTGTAAGATCCTTTTGCAATTTTTCATGGCTCTTGTCCTTACCATCTTTCATAACATAGTATGAGCAATAAGCTTTGTCAGCTCAATGTTCACCCCTTTGCAAGGCTATATTTATGACTATATGGAACAGCAGGTGTTCCAGTGTAACTCTGCTGAGGATTTTCTTCTACTGCGAGTCCTGGTCATATTGCATCTACCTTCTTTCTCTCATCTTTTAGACAATTATTTAGCCAGGAGTGTTTTCTGTTACACATGGTAGTCTACTTCTCCAGCTTTTAGTGAAATGATTTGTTGAAAACTTTTTAGAGGTCCAAATAGACCTGGCTGATCCATATCTGGATTCCTGTTAAAATCCAATACTGAGAGCTCAAATAAGGTTTTAAGGCTGTCTTTGCATTTGTAAACCTGTGTTTGACCTTGTATGTTCTAAGTAGATCGTATTTATAGAAGTGTCCATTTCTCCTGTCTGCTTTAAAGGCCTCTACTAATGTCCCTGTACAAATAGAAGGCTTCCATTTTGTTCCTTTGGAATCCTTTCCCCCCCTCTATGTTTCTTTTGTATTCTTTTATTTATTTTGTCTTTTATATATATTTTCTCATCTGGCATGACATTTTCTGTCTTCAGTCTGAGACTCACTTGGAGCTCCTAAGGGAGCACCATCTGGTCCTGGTGAGCTCTTATTGCATATACTGTCAGTTTGTGTCATGACTTCTTCCACCATGATTTCAGCTGGATCTTCTGAAAAGTCTCCCGGGAAGAAGGATTCCAAGGTGCAAGCTTCTCCAGTCATTCCCATAATTAGCAGTCGTACAAAAAGTGCATAAAGCCCCTCTGCTATGCTTGCACCTCCTTTGAGGGTTCCTTTTACACCTTTATTATCAACTGATCATGTAGACTTTTTGTTGGCTTCTTAATGCTTGTAGGTTGGATGAAAGATTTATTATTATTTTCTGTTGCATTTTTTGCATTGTCCCACTTTGACTTTTTTTTTCATTAGTATCTTTTATGAAGTTTTTATGAAGAATGCTTTCTTGAGTCTAATAATACTCCAAACCCTGGTGGTTAAACATCAGAGTAACATTATGGCTTGCTTCTGCCCTTTCAGAGCTCTTTTTAAAAATAGTTATATCTTTTTCAGAAAATGAAATATATTTACCATTAGCTCTGGTTATTCTGGATGGCAAGATTGTCTGGAATCCAGTTGTGATGGCTGTTCCAGTAGTCTGCTGACAAATTTTAAACAAAAAGTTAATTCAAGATCAGATATCTAGAGTGGTCTTTAAGTGGCATTTGTGCATTTTTTGAAGTTCATCTGTTTGTAGCAGAGCTAGTGAAAAGTATCTAGAATTCTAATCATCGGCTGACTTCTGGCAAATTTGAATCAGTACATAAACACATATTCTATGAGAAAGGAGCAGGGAAATTATTCAGCATGATGGGGAGACCAACAGAGAACTCTCTGATTGCTATAAAGATAAGGGACTCTGGATGGGATCCCCCACTGGAAGAGCTCATGTATGGAAACCTAAACATTGTGCAGATTCTGTAAATGTTCAGCAGAGTGAAGGTGCCATTCTCTTTCTCTGTTGCTTACCCATTGCACTGTACATTAAAAAGAAAAGATAAAAAGAGGATGAATATTGTCAAGGTTAAATTCCTATCTTCTGTTGACTGAAAAATAATCAAGCACGTCTGAACAGCTCCCTACAGTACCTTTATTTTCCAAGACATAGAGTGCATATTGAGGTCATACTGTGGGCAGTTTCTCCCACTGTTTTACATTTTGTGGAATATATTGCCGGTCGCAGAACTTGTTCAAGATTTCTCAGCAGCGTAAATTAAATTCTGTTTTGTGAGGAATGAGATGAGGTTAGGAGCAAAGGGTCTGGAAATGCACCTGGAGGGGGAGAGAGAGAAAGAGACCTGGGAAGAAATGTGAAAGAAGATTATCCTACCTCCTTTGGGAAAAGGGAGTCAGAGAGCTGGGTCACTTGTGAACAGCATTAGGAATGAGTAAAGAGACGAGAAGGGATGTGGCAACAACACCCACACTATGTGTGCCCTGTCTGTCACAGGGGCACGTCACAGGGGCACATCACAGGGGCTGGTTGTTCAGGCTATGCCCATTGCTGAAACAACCTTGATCTTCCTGTTTTCCACAGCCCAAGCATGAAGCAGGAGTCTGCATGCTTGTGTTCCTCCAACGGGCCACACAGACTTTCTTCCTGAGAAATGTTGTTTCTGTTCTGACAGGGTGTATTCTCAAGACACTCCTCTGTGGGTCTTCCATATGGCTACAGGCTGCACCACTAAAGCCCTTGTTCTGCAGTCCACATCCTTGTCAGACCTTTGGATTTCTCATTTTAAGTTCTTATTTTAGCTGGAAAATTATGAGTTTGACTCAAGTTAGTGAGACTTAGCTGATTACATTTGAAATCTACAGGTTTCCTTTTGTACATCTAAGAATGCTTCCACCACCACAGCCTTAGATTTACTTACTTTGTTCATCTCCTTGGATTGTTGTTTTTTTTACACAGAGTAAAGATATTTTAGAAAGCAGTAAATAGGGAACTTTTTATTGAGAAGTGATTTCATAAACTTTTACCAAATAAACAGTGGCATCTGTTACTCATTTTGAATATGTTGGTTATTGACCATGTAAATCGGTCAAAACCCTGACTTTGGAGGGGAGGTGAGCACTCATAGGTCTGCCCCTGGTTAAACTGAGAAGTAAATTTCCAATACCTTGAAAAAAAGACATATCTTAATATTTGGCATTCAGGAAGTTACATGTCCCAGGTTGCAGACTGCCAATGGATATCATGGCCTTTATGCAAAATGGAATGAAAGTAAAGAATATCTAGATCATTTATCTATGTAGTTCTCAGATGTGGCATAGGTTAAGCAAGTGTCAAGATGTTTCTTTTCTGTTACTGTTTTGTATGTCTCTGTGTATGGCACCTACCACAAGTATTAGAAGTTTTGTAAATGCAGTAATGTCCTGTAAGGACATCTTTTTGGTGCTCTCATAAGAAAATGTAATAGTAGCGTGTAACCTTGGTCCACAAAGGTCATGATTTTTATGCTCTGAAATATCTGTGACAAAGATTATTTTTCGGCTCCTTCATCTGCAATGCTGTTATCTAGAAGTGTAAGAAACAGCTGAGAGTTGTCGGAGAAAAGCAGATGGATAAAACTGGGGATACCAGAGCAAAACAGTTTATGGGCCTCTCTTCATGCACATACTGGCACAAATAATAGAAAAGGATTAAATTTAATCTGCTTAGAAAGAGAGGCAATATTTAAATGAGGTAAAACACAGAGGGAAGCAAGACAAGCAGTGACAGAAGCAGCATCACTCTCAAGGCAGTTAGTCAGTGAAGTGCCCATTAGTTAACTGTTAACATAGCACAAGCTACAACATTTTATTGATTTTATTTTTTTATCGATAAAGAGAAGCCTTGTGTATGTGTGTAAACTACATTTCTACAGGTTAATCTTAGAGACATATATTTCTAAAACACGTAATTAAGGGGAGCATCTGTGAATGATTTAAAATCAGAAGAATTGCAGATATTTTATAGAGAGTAATTCCACCCCAGTCTTCTGCTGTTCAAAAGATAAGAGCTGGAATGTGGCTTGGAGAGAGATCCTGGGGTGTAACATGCATTGGAGCTTTATGTGCAGGAGCAAGAATAAGGCCCATTTCAATGGAAAATCCTTTTGCAAGGTTATGTTAAAGAATTAGGTCATTTTACATTTATTCCAGTTAGCAGAGCACTCCAAAAGCTCTTGAAAAATATGAAGTTATAAGAATTAATTAAAGTAGGGGAAGACGTTTCTGACTGGGAAATCAATAGTGCTGCTGGTGATATTTATGCTAGGGAAACGGCAAACAAGCTGTCAATTTCTATGGAAAGATACTTTTTTTCTGAATTTTTAACTTTCTTTGTAATGAATAAACATAACTGCAGAGTAGAAGAACAATGTACAGCAGCATATGCACAGATGCTTGTGTCCAATGCCACGGTTGTGTACATTCAAGACACTTAAAGACCCTGTGCTAATAATGTGTTGTTTGTAGTTTAAACTGGCATTAGACACCCATGGATTTCATGTATAGATAATGAGGAATTCAGTTTGGCAGCTCACAGAGATAACACTGCAGTTCATCTCAAATGGGCTCCCTGTTGGCACTGCAGCTTGGCAAAAGGCTCTGCATTGGTGGGGAAGGGGTGCTCAGCTGGAGCCTGGCCTCAGCTCTCTTGCTTCCGTGTCTGTCAGGATTCAAACACTTTTGGGGTGACCTACAGCTGTGGATGCCCAAGTTTTGAGGCTTCAGTGATGGTGCTGGTTCACTGTTCAAATGACGGCCTTTTGCCCAGTTTCTTGATAGGCTTTGGAGAAAGCTGCTCATTGAGTTTCCCAACAAAAAAGCAAATTTTGTGATTATAATCATCTAAATTTTAGAGACATGGCAAGGGGAGTCAGGTGGGAGGAAGAGAAAATACTCCTGTCACTTTCACACAGACTGTTGATTAGGATAAGCAAACCATGGCCAGAAAGCCCTACTATTCTGTCCTGGAAGATATACTGATAAAAAGATGGCATATTTCTATTTCATGTCCAGTTTCCTCCATCAACCCCTATTTTTATTTTTATTTTTATTTTTATTTTTATTTTTATTTTTATTTTTATTTTTATTTTTATTTTTATTTTTATTTTTGTTATTTTTATCTTATGTGACAAATTAGAATACAAAAGTTTACATATTGGAATGAAACATCTTATTTTCTTGTTTTGAACTCAGCTGCAAAAAATGCTACTAGTTTTAGTGTACTTGGTATATTGCTTCTATGACTAGAGCTTCCCATAAAATACTGAGATTTTAAGAGTCTAAAACCTGGAGACAATGGAAGGATTCACTTGCTTCAAAATACAGCTTTTCCATTGGATAAACAAGAAAAAATTACCTGGTAGGTGCTTTTTTTTGGTTGTTGTTGTAGATGTTTTGCTCTATTGTAAGAAGACTTTCACCTAGTTTGTCTTCTTTCCCACTATATGTAAGATTATTCACCTCTTTTTGTCCTTCTCCTTTAAATTGGAAAGAATCACTGGACAAAACTAGGTTATACTAAGAATATTGCCATTGCTTTTGCAAGTGGAGATTATACTTGGGTTCATGGAAATAAAGTTTTAATCCTCCTCAAACTCAGGTGTGGATGGAAATTATGTGGATTTAGCACTGTGGTGATTAGAATATGATTAGAGAATGCTGTATTCCTTATCACTCGCAATGACCGCGATAAGGAGAGGGCTGCAGTGTCTAGACTTCAGCTGAGGAAAAGACCTTACATTTCTGCACATCCAGACAACTGAATTCTGACTAGATAGTGCACCTGGGGGCAATATATATATATATATACACACACACACACAGATATTTAGCTGGAAAATGAAGCCAAGAAACAAGTTACAGTAATGCTAAAAGTAGCAATTCATGCATACTACTGTCATCTGAGAAAACAGCATATATATGTTCATACAAGACAAAAAGGAGTGCTTTTGCACTCCTAATGCCTAAAGTTGAAGAGGACATGTCCATTATTTTGTAGGGGGCTCCTCCCTTCTAAAAAGCTCCTTACCTCCACTTAAACAAATAAGTAAGCCACAATCAATATAGCATGAAACTATTATAACATAATTGATACTGTTCTACCACTGAAGTCATATATCAGTTTCTCAAAGATTTAGCAGATTGATCTTTCTTTGTTCCATTTCCCCTGCATGCAATATCTTTAGTGCAGTTGCTAATTATTTTCTTTACTAAAAACACAAATGCTCCAGAGATCATTGCCCACAGTTTAGCACTAATGAGTAGCTCTCTTTTAACTAACCATTGTATGCGTTCAATATAAGAAAGTAAATTGGTAAGGAATTAGTTTTAAGCTGTGTTATGTTGTTATTGATAATAGTGAGCAGTAAAAAGCAGATCCTTACAAATATCTAAAAGTTTGATCAGTATTCTGAGAAGTGGCTCATATTTGTATAAATATGATTATGACTATTGCTAATATTATTATTGTTACCAGGCAATCAACATTTTGTTCATGGTGGGATATCAGAGGTAATGGTGGAGATCCATTTAGGCTGTTTGCAGCAGCTTTTATTTTATTCTAAAATACAGCTCAGGGTAGCTTATAAATCCCACACATTTTTCCTGTCAGAAATGTCAGTCAAGTCTGAGTTCTATAGAAAATGTTTGAGCTATGCACTTGAAGTATTAAAGTTCAAATTCTTTTCTTTCTTCCTTAATATCTCTAGTTATTATGGAAACCCCAATAAATCAATAATTACTATTATTGCCATGGCAATAATTATTAACTTTAGAAATATATAAATATTTTAAAAATAATTAATCTAAGAATTTAGTATTTTCACTTACTAATAATTAGTAATATTGTTGTCGTTTGGTATATATCCCTCTCAATCACAAGAAAAACCCTTGTTGCCCAAGTGTCCTAAATTTCTTTGTGTGTCCTGAATGTTGACTTTCATGTTTCACCTTAACATCCTGACTCATTGATTTTCAAACCTTCCTTATAGACTTCCAGACCTTTTGGTGGCCAGTTTCTAGAATATATATGGCTACTTTCTTCCTTTGCCTTCTTTCTAGGTGGCTACAGAGAGCCCCTTGCCCTCCCCAGTTGCCTAAGTTTGAGGGTCCTCTCCCTCCCATAGGATATTCCCACTTTCAGGATATTTCCTACTTTTAAAAATTGATGCATCTTGCTCACAGGAGCTCTCACGTCATGTGTGACAGGGATACCGGCACTGGCTTCAGAATTATGATCACAATAAATCCTAAAGTCTGTATTTGGTTTTAAATTTTCAGAGTAAAACAGGTATTCTGCTCAGAGATGAAATCCAGGTAATCTGTCTCCCACAAATCTGTGAAAAAGAGTTTTCTGTGGCATGAATTCTTTGAAGCCAATTGCAGCTTGAATTTGTGTTGCAGACATTCTTTCAGCAGGTTTTTTTTTTACTTAATTGTTTGTTTTCATAAAAGCTATAAGAACTACATCTCTTTTTGGATAAACTGACCAGTGAATATGAGAGAGATGTGCACACACAACTTGCTCTTGACATGCCCAGCATTTCTACATCTGCCATGAAGTATGTACCAGAATGAGAAACACAAATTACAATAGCTCTCTTAGTTGTGTGAGACCACTCATCTCTTTCTGTCTTCAAGGATTTTATTAGACCATGTTACAGTAGTTTTGCATTCACACTCCATGAAGAGGCAACCTCTGACTTCATACTCACCTGTAGTTTTCATGGCTGAACTTCCCAATGAATAACGTATGTCCTGCAATATAGATCTGCAGGTGTTTGGGTCTGTGTTAAAACCAATATACACTGATATGTCACTGTTATTCAATCAAGCTCTTCATACCATTCTGTAATAATCTTCTGTCTATTGTGACTTGTCTCCAGTGTTTGTGGGATCTGCAGATTTGAATATGGTGATGCCCTTGTTCAAATCATGGATAGAAGATGTTAAATGTTCTTGTAAAAGTATGACCAGAAGATGTTAAATGTTCTTGTAAAAGTATGACCAATGCATTTCTTTTTGCAATGTAGGAACCCTGTACCACTGTATAGGATGTTATGTCCTCATAGTATTCTGTGCTGAGTGTTAGAACATCAAAACATAGAGTTTAACTCAGTTCTCTTCCAAAAACAGAGTCTATGGGCTATTCTTATATGTGCAGCCATTATTAGTTGAAATATTCTCTGTCCTTGTGCTTTACCAATATGTAGATCCATTATAAGAAATCGCTTCAGGCTGTGCATCAGCGAAGTACACATATAAGTCATCCTCCAAATCGTAGGAAAATAGATACTAGCTGCTAACTTGAGAACTGCATAATACATTCAAAACTGAGATTCTTTCTTATTTGACATTGCAAAAATATTTGACTTTTTGAATGTTGAATTCCTTATTTTCCATTAATTTGTCTTCATTTTTTTTCCAATTAAATTAATACTGTAAATAATGGTCATGAGGGAAGGGAGTATCAGTGGTGTTTATTTAACAATTAGCCAAATTATTAAGTTTTGGCAAATTAGACTTTTTCCTCCTCTCAGCAACCATAATTTCATTAATACACAACATCATAGCTATATTCAGAAGAACATCTAATTTTACACATATCTAGTGACTATTAACTTCAGCAATAACTGAGCAATTCTACTTTTGTATGACTATCTTACTGTTGGAATATTTTGAGTTTTTTTTTCTTGGTCTCTTTTCAGATCTTTGGCCTAAATTTTAGGTGCTGTATCTTACACTGACTGTCTGATGCTCTGTAGACAACTTCTTTCTTGCATTCTGGTCCATAGGTGCCAGAGGCTGCTGTAGTCAATAGAAATATTCCCTTGGATTCAGATAAGCAACATACCAAAAGCTTTACACACACTAGCTGTTGCACTCAGGACACCATTGCTCTCATTTTATTTATTAGCTATGGTGTAACCTGTACATTCTACAAAGTTAATCCAGATCACTCCTTACTAATTTACAGTTGTAGCAACTGCTTTTTCAGAGCTGAGTGAGAAGGCACTGTTGAAGAGAATAGTTCAGAATAGGAACTGAAAATCAGAAAGTTCTAAAGTTTTCAAAGATACCGTAATTGTTTGTATGAAACAGTTTTGCAGATTTGTGCTGACAATGCATGGTTTGTTTCTTCTTTGTTGCAGATGACATTTCCAGAGATGATGCAGAAAGGCCTTTTAAATTAACTGATTTCTCTTTTTTGCAAAGGCACCATCCTCCATCCTCCTCCCTCACCCGCCCAAAAAAAAAACCTCAGTGAAAGCACTGGACAAACAGAGCTTAGAGATAAAGAGGGATTTGTTTACTCTGTTGAATTACTATGTGGCAGGAGTGAGCCTCAGCATGAGCCAGCCCCTTCCTGTATATCATCACAGCTGCAGTGTGTGCTTTACCCACATAATCTCTCTGGGTCTTGGGCATCATTGTTCTTCAGCTGGCATAGAGCCATGTTCATTCCATGAGCAAAGGCAGAGAAATCAAACTGTTCAATCGAAACAATGAATTATAATGGTCTGGGGTGGGTGTTGATCTTGTGATTTCTCTCCAGTGCCATGAATGTCAAGGCAAAAAAATAAATGCACCCAATACTGACTAGATGACATACTTCAGGTAAAGAAGTGAAATTTAAGAATGATTGGAGGAAAAAAGAGACATGATGCTTATCTCATTCACACCCGTATATACTATGGAAGTCACTGAGACATCACTAACAGATCATATTTGGATTCATTTTGCAAAAGTCGTGCAATGCCAGATAACATAAGCAATGTGTTTAAACTGTACAAACCAATTTTTATAGTCCTAGCAACATTTGTTTCACAATCTCTCTGCATAAATTACTGAATTTTCTTAGTAAAAATGTATTAGACTTTATTAATTTTTATTAAACTAATATTTTATTAATTTAAATTAATTATAGCTTGCCACAAGCTGTTCGAAGCTGTTGCTGAGGAGAGGCTGGTATTGGAGAGGAATTCTTGGTTACCTTGGGCAAGAACAAAGAGTATTGGTTTTGTTTCCAGCACAGAATTATCATCTATTAATAGCTCAGACACTAACACTTGTATCTAAAATTCACAGTATAGTATAAATGCAGACTTACAAGGTTTTAAACCAAGTGAGGAGACAGAAGTCTTTCTCAGGTCCTTTCTCATCCTTGTCCACTGAGGCTTTTTAACCAAAGCAGCTCCTATAGTCTTTTACCTTTCACATTAAAATAACTCTAAAGGGAAAGTATTACAAGGAAAAAACTTCTTTTTGTTAAAAAAAGTTCATGCTGAGAAACAGTCTGTTTTGCTTCCTCTGGTAACTTCTGTAGGCAGGTATTAGTGGAAGCCTTCCTGCAAAAATTAATAGAAGTCAGCACAGCATGGAAGATGATGGCACCAACCTTTCCACACCTCCTCAATCCCTTACTCACTGTGCGTTCACCCTATCTGACAGAAGAGTTCTCAAGACCCATTTTGCTTGGTACTTAAGATGGCTGTTCTCAGTGATGAAAATAAAATTTTGAGTTTGTAGGGTTTTCATTTTCTTCCTAACGACTGTTGGTGTAATATTTTCTCTCTTTTCTAAATTGAAGACACTATAGAGAAGTATCTTTTTTCCTATTCTGGGTGATAGAGCATGGAAGGTGATGTCTGAGTGCAGAAACAGATGCCTATACTACCGCTTCATCACCTGCCATGTGACCTTCTATTTATGCTATGGATTGAATGTTTTCCAGAAGCAGATACACCTGACTGGCAGGACACTATGGCCTGTTGATCAGCTGCAAGTTCCTGCCTGTGGTATCTTGTAATAGTACCTTGCTTCATGGCAAGAGAGATATTGGGATCCCTGTTGGGAGAGTAGCTTTGGGTTGAGCTGTATAAGGTTGCATGAGCTTGAGATAGCAAGCTGAGATGCAGTAGGTGGGAGAGGAGTAATCCTGGCCAGAGGTGATATGAAGGGAGGCGGAAGGGGAAGAGAAAAAACATCTTCTAATGAGCCTCTGCACATCTATACAGAGAGCTAGAAGCTCTCAATGCTGATGGTGGTAATACTTGGTTGCCCCCCCAAAAAAACAAAGTTTAAGAGACTCTTTCCTAGCACTTGCACCAGTCTGAACAGATTCAATTCTTTATTTTCCATCTCTGTGAGAAGAGTCAGTTATAGGTTGCCTTGGCATGAAACCATACTCCATTCTTCATGGTGAAGCTGTTCCGATTTTCAGAAAAGACTGTAAGATTTATTGGGCCAGAGAGAGGAAGAGAATGACAGGATTGTGACTATATAGTCTACTAGTTAGGCATGACAAAAGAGAGATATAAGTTTTGGTCCCTGCTTCACAAAATATTTTGGCTTTTCCCAATAACGTGGAAAAGATTAACAAAACAAGTGTTAGAGATTAATCAGTTGTTTAAAGCCAAAATAATTGATCTTAAAAGTCTGAACTTAAAAATGTGCATGGTTAATTGTTCATGTGGCATGAACTACTGAGACCTTTTTTTCCTGCCTTAATATTTGGGGCTTGCCATTAAGTCAGCAGCACTTAAAGAGATATGGCACTACTGCAAAGACAGAAATCTCCTTTGAAAAATGTTTCCTGAGAACTTTCCACGGCTTGGCCTTACTGCTTTGTTAGTTGCACAATATTTCTTCCTGCAATATTTCTTGTTTTTACTGTAGAGATTCCTTTCACTATGTTTACCTGACATAGAATATTTCCCCATATACAAATATTTGCCTATATTTGGCAGTGCAAGAGTCTTATTTAGACATGCCTTCAAGATGTATGCCTTTCTTCACTGAGCGTGTAGGAGACTGAGGAAGATTAGGGCTTCACTTCATCTGACTTCAGATTGCTATAATATCTAGATCTGTGCTATTTTCTAGACTTCTCTTACCAACAAGGGAGAGAAACGTCAGTAGTAAGACAGAATTTGATTCATTCTAAGCAACAGGAAAAGTGCCAGAGGAATCACAGCCCAGTATTCCTTGCTTCTCTACATTGACTCTGGCTGACTATCTCAGATCTAGGTGTCAGGAGAGTTGGAGCCTACCTTTTGTCTACATCTAGGCAATGTGAATATCTTATTCACGTATAGAGCTTTACCTAGGCTCATTGCCAAATAGCTGTGTTTGTATGTATCCATAACAAGCTTAGCTGCAAACCTGCTTTTGCACCCACTAGTTTCAAGAAGTCTCTGAAATGCAGAACACAGCAGAACACCCTAAATGGTCTGCAAACCAGTGGTTAACATGTCACTGCATGCTTAGCACTAGCACAATATTACTAATCAGCCCCACTGATTGCTGACTGGTAGGATGCTTGCTCGAAAAGAAGCTGAATGATCTCTCTGATTTTTGAGACTTTTTAATAGTCACTTCTGTGACTAACATCCAACGCTGTTAGCAATAGATACGGTAGTCTGCTTTTAATATATGATGGTTCACGTGCGTATCCTTTGCAAGACACTGCGAAGAGATGGATGTTTTCAGTGCAGCAAAAGAATAGGAGCTTTGTGGCTCATCTCTCCCCAGGAAAGTCCTGGTAGCTCGTCTTCTTTTCTCCCATTTGATCAGTAAGCATGGCCAGCCAGTAGTGCTTCTAGCTAGGGGAGAGAGGAGAGAGGAGTTACCAGCCGAAGGAGAACCACAGGCTTGTGCAGGAGCACACAGAGTCTGCCATAATGAAAGGCAGCAGCTCCCCAGGGGCAGGAACACATCAGAAACCAGGAGCCAGGAGGGGCTGCCTTTCCTCAAATAAAATGCTACTCATCAGCGCTTCCCTGGGCAACCCTGTGCCCAGAGGAGTTCAGGAGGCCGCTGACTCTTATCTGGCTGTCTTTGTGTGAGACAGCTTCTTCGTGAGTTCCTGCAGACGCTTCTCTTCTCCTTAAAATGTTTAAGTCCTGGAAAGGTTTAAATTTTTTTTTTTTATTAGTGGTATTGCTCTACTTTGGTTCAGTTTATATTGAGCAAACAGAAAGTCTACAAGAGTTGAAATATAGGAATTATAGACATGGGTCTGACTTTTGAAGTCCTGCTGTGTTCTTGATGCAAACTTGTGTTTAGATACAGAACTGTTGCTTCCCTTCCCTGTCCAGCCTCTGGGCTGAGCACACATGGAGTATGCACACACTTTCATACAGAGGTGCCCTGTGCACCTGAACAGACTCACACTGCATGCACTGAGCTAGCCTGGAATAAGCATCATGTGGCATGATATTAACTTGAGTTCTAAAACTGTGAAGCTGCATGCATTCCAGCTAATAAAACTTTGCTCTTCACAGGATTAATTTTTCTGTTACTAGTGTTTTCTACTATGGCTATGCTGTTTCCAATTGCAGACCTCTCTGCGGTCAGTGCAAACCTAGCTGTGTTTGTACCATGCTCCACTGCATGGTATGCGTGAACTTTTCACAGTTAGCTCACATTTCCAGGCAAAAGGAAACCAAGCAGAATTATGGCCCCAAGCATTCAAATATTGCTTTCAAAGCTTCAGAAAACACAGGTAATGGTGTAACCAGTCATGGGGATTTTTTTCAGTATTTCCAGGTTGCAGTGTTGTTGTGGCCTAAGTGCTGCTTGTAAGAATGATATTGGAAAATACCATACAGGAAAGATAGGTATTCCAAAGGCTGAGCTCCACCTCTCATGGGGGTGGGGTGAATTACGGAGTAGCCATAACTTCACAGCAAAGCTTCACAGCAAGGGATACAAACATCTGCATTCAAACAAGGAAGGGGAGAAATGGAATCTCACTGAATGGTAAATTTAAATGTGCATCAACAGGAGAAAGGAAAAAAAAATACTGAGTAAAGCCTCTCTTGAGACAGATGCTGTAAATCATAGAGTCCTTTTGATAGCATCAGTTCAATAACTACAACAACAAAAAAGATTATTTTTTAATAACTTGGTCTCCAACTTGGCCAATACCTTGTAAAATCAAGAGAATGACTGACAGACACAAATACCTTTCAAAAGAGACAGAGTCCCTTTTTAATAATGCAAGTTCAACTAAATTATAAATCATTTCATGGTCTTTGCCAAGAGAAATCCCCTGTCACAAGCCTCACTGATAGTAGCCTGTAGCTCAGCACCTCTGATGCCAAAACAGCTGCTTAGAAACAGGCTTTCCCTTTTTGTATGTGCAATTTCCCCATCATTTTTCCCTCTGTCAGTTTAATTGCTTGGAGCTCAGATTCCAGATCAGGTAGTCCCAATGGACAAATATAGGCAAATGATGCTATTGCTGTAGGAATGGAAGTTGTGGGAGCTTCTTACAAGAATTATTTCTTTTCTTTAGGGTTGTTTTAAAAGTTTTCCAGATTGCTTTTGGGTCTTACTTCTGTGTTCTGAGGGTACATAAGTGTAGGTGAAAGAAATGTTAACCTGATAGAGTGTTCAATTCAAGGTAGCCACAACCCTTGCACTTGCTAAAATGCAGGGATTCTTCCATTTGAAATGTCCCTTTGCCAAAGACCACTGACTCTTTATGCCTCATGCATTTTCCATGTTCACTGGGGACTGGAAGAGCTGGGGGCTTCCCCTCTGACCACAAGCTTCCTCTAGGGCTCTATGAACTTGCTTATCTGCGAAAATAAGCTACCGCTACAGTAGCCTAATACACCCTTTTTGGATTCAGAAAGTCAGCTTCGAATCAGCAAACATACACTGATCTTATTTTCACTCCATGCTTAAAATGTGGAGTTGTTGGAGGTATTCGGTGTGGAGATGGCAGATGTAGGAAGACATTCCCTTCTGCAAGCTTGCTGCCTCCTTTGGGGAAAAGGATGTTCAAGGAGGTTGGGAGAGCATGTCTGTGTGTGCTCTTCCTGGGAAGATGGCAGCATCTGACAAGTGTATTGCGAAACAGAGAATTAACCAAGAAAATAGAATTATTTCCAGAGGACTACCACGTGAGGGTGTAATGGTAAAATTAGATGACTATAAGGCAGAAAATAAACAGTGACCAGTTTTACCCACCCTGAACTTACAAAATTTTGATAATATTTAAAAGAAAAACGCAAAATACTTTTTTTTTTAAATGATATTTTGGGTCTAGCATTTTATTTTTTTCTTCAATCTCTGGCCATTTTTATTCTTGAGCTCAAAAAAACTGATGACTGGAAATTTGTTTTTAAGGAAAAATAAGCTAACTGATATAATTACACGTTCTCATGATTCTGGCACCAAGGACTCCTTGGAGGACTGAAAAGGAGACCAACCAACTAAATAAAAAGAGCTGGACTTCATGAGAAGCTCCATCAAGCTGCTAATATTGGCAACCCTGATTTAGTTTCTTCAACTTGTATCTCCAAACCATTTGCTAATTTAATGAAACTGTTGCCTAACAATAAAAAAGAATCTTTTTTTTTGATTAGCAAATGTTTAAAATAACAGATAACTAATAAGATCTTTCCTGCCACGTACAGCCAGTACTTTTTTTTTCCACACCATACATAGGAACTCATGCTTTAACATATAGATATGTATGTATGTAGGCTCCTTATGTAGGGAAGGAAGGACTTACAGCTCCAATTGCCATGCCAAAGAGAAACATGTGTTCTGCAAAGACAGCGTTTTCATGATCAGATCCTATTTTTGCTGTGCTCCAGATTGGCTCCAGATTAAAAGTCTCTATTTTCTGGCCTTTGTAGAGGACTACGATAGCATGGGGTCTCCTCAGCTGGCTTGGTTCAGTCCACAATATTTAAACTTCCTTTGTATGTCTGTGTGTGGACGCAAAAATGATGTGGAATACAACTGTTTACAAATGTTTAAAGAAATTTAAAACCAAAATCCACATTAAAGATATCAAAATGATGGTTTGCTCTCCTGAGGGACTTTTACAGTGCTTCTGCCTTTATAAAATATGGTCTTGCAAAAAGAAAAAAAAAAAAAAAGGAAATTTAGTGCTATTGGTTTACTCATATAGCGAGATGCTATATTCCCCTAGCCAGCACATGTCTCTGAAATGTTTCTAGTGGGTAATAGTTTGTTAGTTGGATGATGTATGTTACCTTGAGGAGGCAACAGTGTACTGTCATTTTTGCAGTTTGTCCAGAGAATCTTTGCCAACCATACTATTTTTCTGAAAAGAGCACATCTACCCATTCCATTCTGACAGGACAGGATATGCTGTTATAAATCACACTCTGGTTCCAGAGCTCCGATGAATCTCACAAAATGAGAGGATAGTCTGCTGTAATTAAATTGTGGAGCAATCCCTATAGAAAAACATATGTCCCTTAAGGTATAATATGTTTTTAATAAAAAGGATAGATCTAGATGCAATGTATTCCATTCCAGCTGCCTGACAGTGCTTAGATATTCAGGGTGTTAAATCAGACCCTTGCACTAATAAAATTTGAATTCTGAGATGCTGTATTTCTTTTTGATGAGGAACTAATTGTACCATATCACTGACATGCCTAAGAAATGTTGCTTAAATATCCAGCTTCAACATCTCTAAGCACTTTTTGAAGTCAAAGTCACATACTTTCAGCTATGATAAGGGGACTTTTTTCACAATCTGTCAATTACATTAAGTATTGATTTTCAAGATCCAAACCACAAAAACCCCCTAAGACAGGAATTGGAAGTATATTGGTCTTTTCAGTTCTCATTGTTTTATTTAATCATTTTTAATTTTAATATACAATGTACAGAAGATGATTGATATAGAATAGTTCTCACAGAACAATTCAGCTAATTATAAGATACAAAAGTTCTCCATTCGAACAGCCTAGCCAATATCTATCATTATCAGAAGCCTTCACTTTATGAAAAAGATGACCTCCAGTAAAATCTTAGTAGCTGCTCAGTGGATTGTTTAATCTGTCTCCTTTGGGGTTCCTTCAGTTTTAATTATGAACACTTTACTAGCACCTGGAAATGTGCATACGTGTAAGCGTCTGTGTCCAAATGCTTGAGAAAGCGTCACACAAAAAGATACTCTTGAGTTATCCCTTGCCATATCACTTCCCTTTCTTGCATAAAGGCTGAATAAATGATCACATTTGCAGCTGGGAAGGAATTTTCCCTTTTGGCAGACACTTGGTATATAAGTTTTCCCCAGCAGAATGGAGTAAAGGCCTGATTCGTTCTTACCTAACTTGTCTGAAACGTGAGCTGTACAAGAATTCTTCAGTGCAGACCTGAATGAGGACATGTTCAATAGACAATCCTGACCCACCAGTTTTGTCAGCTGGCTGACCTGAACACCTGCTTTTTACAAAACTGTAGACCCTGGTCATTTCCAGCTTGGTTAGCCACTTCCTCCTCCTTTCTCATGGATCATACCTTCTGATCAATTTCTGTTGGAACAGGAAGGTGGATGGTCAGGAAAAAGAACAAAAATATATTTTCAGCATACCTTCTATCATGTCCCCATTACACGGCTGTCTGAGTCCTTCTTAATCTCTACTACAGTTATCTTCACAAAACATGGCAACATCCCTGTTATCCACAGTTTACTGCTAAGAACAGGACTGGATCTGAGTGAATATCTCCAGACTTCCACTAAGGCTCTGCTTTCATGCAGGAGTGTTGTGATTAGAGCCCCTGAATGGGAAACCTAGCCTGAAGAGGCCGATTTCACTACCTCGTTCTTCCAGGAGTTCCCCGAATCCAATTCTTCTGCTAGGCTGGGCTGCAGTAGGAGGTTTAAGGGCTTCCTTGCAGAAGCTGGCAGTGCATGCCTCGGAGAGAGAAATTCAGGGCAAGAGAAAAACATATCGAGAAAATGATAATCTTATTTTGTCATCCAGTGAGGACCAGTCTCCTTTGGAAGCACGTCTGAGAGTGCAGCCCTTGCTCCTTGCACTGTGTTTTCGGTTTGAGCACCGTTAAGCGGAACATGCAAACTGATCTGACTGCAGTACTGAGAAGCTGGGGTGACTCTGCATGAATCTTCTTTTAATGAGGCAAAAATAGGTTGAGAAGAATCAAAATTGAAGCAAGGATGCATTATGAAGAGCTGTCTTCCACTTAGCTTCCTATTTGCTTTTCTTAAGGCAAGGATTGAAGAAGTGGGTGCTTTTACTTCTTCTTTGTTCTGTCTTGAGTATTTTTAGGCAAGAATCCATGTAGTCTCAAACACGGAGCTGTAGTGCCATCCTGTGAAGACCAGAAATGCTTCAAACAGTAAAAGGTCAAATGAAATTAGATACAGAAGAAAAATCCAGTGGAATTCAGCAAAACTGAATGTGAATATTCGCCCCTGCTTTGTCTTTTCTTTCTCTGGTTTTCGAGCTGACGGGGACTACTGTGCTGAAGCACTTCAGGGCTGTTGGTGCTGCAGTGTTTATGCACCAGTGTCCTGGGGGCATAGTTCCGTAAGCTACCATAACCTAACGCAAGAGGCTTCTTGGGGTGAATAAAAGTAGGTGCCTGGCAAGGCAAACCAAAGTGTTGCTGATGACTTGATAAGTAGCATTATTTGGGGAGAGGGTGGGATCATTACTGGGTCAATATCTTCCTGCACTGTGGCCAGAACCACAGACTGTTAGCAAAATGCTGTTTCTCAGCTGAGAGTAAAGCTGCTTTTCTGCTTGATTAGGGAATACTGATATCAATCTCATCCTGCTTTTCAAAGCACAGTCATAGGTTAACAACAGTATCCATCTACTTGATATGTGGCTCTCCATCTGCTCAAATTATTATGGGTCATATATATATATATTTCTAATTTTACAGGGATCTAAGTTGCAAACATTCCAGTATAAGTTCACAAGCCCTGATGATTAATTTCCCTGAGTTTCTGAAGCTATGGCATTCTTTGTTCTTTTCCAGTATTGTGTAGTGATCACATGTGCTGCAAAAGAGCTTTTGAAACTCACTGCAGACATGTCTGAATTTTAATAGTAGGTGAAATGATCCCTGCCTGCACTTTGCTAAACACTTTGACATCCTTTTGAATTAAACGTGCCATAGAAATGTAAGATCATTGTGTGGTTTTAGCCTCCCAAACGCCTGCTACACATATTTGAATATTGATAAATCCACAACACAAAAATGCTGTGGTTGCAACTTCAGAAATTTGTTCTGTCCCAGTTTGTTTAACCAAAGCTTGTTTAACATTAAATATTTAGCAAATTTCTTTCTTCAGATCAGCGTACTCATTAATAACTTAAAATATAAACTATCATACAATAAACATGCAAATCAGACATTTTATTTAAGCTGGGGCTTCATTCTCCTGCACACAGTGATGATAAATAGTACCTCATGCAGTGAGTCACACGGTTGCTTCTGTTGAAATGACTCCCTGAGCAGGGAGCTGCGCTGCGCAGAGGCATCAGGCTCTGGCTCTAACCAGTGCCTGCTGCCCCTTAAAACACTCCTTTGAGCTTTTTGGTCCTTGTTCTCCTGTTACAGTGTCCAGACAAAAAGTTATATTTATCTCACTTTATGATGCCTTTACATAGGCACAGTGGCATATTTTTTCTTTTCTTTTTTTTTTTCCCCAGTAGTTTGCAGCCGTCACTTGAGAGAGTTCATAGGTAGAAGTTACCAATGTCCTGTGGGACTTAGAAGGACTATTGACTGCAAAGTGCAAGTAAAAAACAACAGAGAAAGTTATCTCTGGGAGAAAAAGGGTTACGGAAATGTTCCCAAGAGAAAAAGCTTGATAAATACTGCAAGAACTATTGAACCCTTGTGGGGACTGGAAGTGATGGGGCTAAAAGTATCTTCTGGGAGGTGTCAATGTTGAAATAAATGATTGTTTTGTGACAGTAAATTAGATCCTGGCAATAGGTAGTAGTTCTTACATTTACATAAACAGTAATTAGGCTTTGTAAGGAGAAAATAAGTTTGAAAGGATAATTTATATAGCCTGCCAACTCAGCTTGCAAGGAGGGAAACTGAGGCAATGCTTTGCCCATCTTTGAGTTAGGAAAGCTTCTATTATGAGGCTGAGGGTATGTTTTATTTGTTGTGCTGAGTTTTCATATCACATCTCGTCTGGATTTAACTGACATGCTGCTCATGTGCCTTCAAGTAGAGCACAGTTACTCTACTTGTGTGTGCTGTCAGCACACCAATGGTGAGCATATTGTGATTTCTTACATTAAGTGACATTAAAAAAGTCAAATACAGTCATTTCCAAAATTCATTTTTAGACTCAAAAGTTTTAAGGGTTTTTAAACAAGAATTAAAGATGCCAAAAGATTAGGATGGTTCAAGAATGAAAGTATTTCATCCTGAAAATGACATGCATTTGCTTTCTGAAAATTCTTACTAGTTGCTTTGGCTGAGATTCTGCTATTTGTTACATTCCCTTTTTTTTGCATAAAAAAAATCACACCAGCTTTAGCAAATGCTGAATCATATCTCCTATTTCATATTATGTGTAAGCTTGGAGAGAAGAGGCTGTAAGATTGGAAGACAGAGCAAGACTTGAACAAGGAGGGAAAAGGTTATCAGGATATGGATTGTACTAAATTCCACACAGGATCTTAATTCAGACCTATTTTTCTGGGAATCAGTGTTCTTTTGTTTCTGGCACAACAGTAAGTAGCAGACTCTAAAACTCTGCAGTCCCTAATATGGTGACTTAGTTTGTATTGGAGGTTCTTGTTTTAAGTATATGTATGCCTAACCTGGTTATCCTATTTTTCCTAGGTTTTCTACCAGTGACATTTTTCGAAACAGAAAGAACCTGACCATTATCCTTCAGCTTTTGGAGCATTTAGCTAAATGGCTATCACATTACATGCTGACTTTTGTTTCGAATTATTTGTATTGCATCTGAGTACAAAAGCTTTTTCGTGCACTGAAACCATTGAAACCACCTGAAAAACATTGTTTCCTTTAATTCTTCATTGTCTTTTCATCTTAACTGATTATCGCCTCAGTCAGAATTTACCAGCACTGCTCTGTGCACTGGACTGTATAACCTAAATTTTATGACCTTGCATCCAAAATATAATTCTCTGGTACAAATTCGTATTTCCCTGTTGATCTTTTAAAAACATTTTCCTCGTTAGCATGGCAAGAAAGCATGTGGAAACCAAGTGAAACAATATTCAGTTTCGCATCACACTCAAATTCGTTGCTGCAGTGCACTCAGCTAACCTATTAAAATTGTATTTTCTCCTCACATCCTTGTTTTCTCTTTTGCAAACACCTAATCTCTCAGTTCTAAGGAGTTATTTATTTTGTCTGTCTTTGATTATCCCTGTTAGCTACAAGACTTCAATTTGGCTATTTTTCTGTGGCATCTTAGGTAACCACAGGGTTAGCAAAGCCTTTCTGATACACTTTTTTTTTTTTTTTAAGAGCATATTTCCACTGCAAGGGTATTTTATTTAAAATTGTAATATTAACAAGAAATGATATACAAAAAGAAAACCAATCTAACTCTCAACATAATGCCGAGTGTTTGACAATAAATTGTTATTCTGGACGAGGAATATCAAGTACTTTTAACATCTATGGCAATGGGAGAACATGAAAAAGAAAAGAATAAGATGTAGATAACTGCAAATGACAAAGCTTTAATGCCTCCAAGGAGCTGGCTGAGAAATCAGACATGTGATTGTGCGTAACAGCTTTTTTTTTTTTTCTGCCAGAGTTATACAGAAATGTAGATTGTTTTAATAAATATGAAACTAAGGACTTCTTCCAGCATTTATTTACCATTCTTAGTGAGGAAAAGTATGCATATGTAACTGTCAGTGCATTTTTATTTGATGATGTGTTCTCTTCATAGCACTCAATTTCCAAAAAAATGACTTAGAAGGCTGTGTAAGACAAGTTTTCCTCCATAAATAGATTGGATGTTCTGTTGACCAATTTAGATAGAAATTTAAGGTATGCTTTAAAATTGTAATCTTTTTAAACCACATCCAATGATGAAAGAATGAGCTTTTTATTCAGTATATGTAGGAGAATTGCTATGGTAAAAGAAATAAGCCAAAATGAATATAGATTACAGAAAAATAATTGCCATTATGCATGATGTAAGTTCAGGAAGATACATTTTTGGTTTTACTTGCAGGTGAATTTGCTTATTCTATTTAATGTTAAAGTAAATGAAACTATACTCTCAAACACAGAACTGGAGGAAAGGTGTCACTTCCTAGGCTTGTGTTTGCATCTATGATAATATTTGGCACTACAGTATGAAATGTAATGTGGGTCTAGCTGTCTTTTTGGTCGATATGCCATGATCAACAGGAACTGAGCACAGATGAAGTTTCTGCTCTCATTCACGCGTGGAGACCACTTTGTTCTGTGGTATACAAGTCAATGTATATTAAGTGAATAGTTAAAGAAATGATTCACATTGAAGCTGCCTGGGGGTATGGTGGAGGAGATAGTGATGAAAATGCCAGATGTTCACAAGTTTCCATGTTTTCGGATACAAAGAATGAGAAGGTCCTGAACCTCTGTGCAAGGCCGCATGGTCCTTCCCGAGCCATTAGAGGAGAAGCATGTTTTTACAGAGACACAAAGTCAGGAAAGCCTAAAACATACAGCCTTTTTATCTTGTTTGTGATAACTAGTTTCAGAGAAACACTTCAGTGCTCCTAGTTTATCCACCACATATCTGATGTACTAGATTAGGTATGAGTCCCACCCAAGTGGGCTGACTCCTGCTGAGTTAAGGGGGTTGACTTGTGTACAAACTGACCTGGATACCTTCAACTTCCTTTAGTCTCAAGAATGCAAATACTTCCGTTTTGAAATAATAGCATAGAGGACCATGTAAAGCACAGATAATAATGACACTATATGCAATGTTTGCTATGGCAACATGAGTTCTAAAGTCAGCAGTACAGTAATGATGCCCCTGAAGAAAATAATGTGGAATTCTTTCTTGAAGGCAGATTGGAGAGAGCTGGTGAATCCCAAATTAAAAAGGTACTGCAATTCAGAAAACACAGCTCTTCTACTGCTGGCGTAAGAGAGTCAGAAATCATCATGTGTCCACATTGATGAATCTACGGCTGTATTTGGTTACGTCCGCACTGCTAAAATCCTCCATTCCAGGAAATAATTCTGGCTCCAAACAGAATGGTACAGGGTGGCTTAAGGACACCTCAGCACCACTTAGCACTTCACTCAAATCACCCTCAAATCACCCCTGGTCCCTCTGGTGTACCTTTAACAAAGCTATTAATGCATCTGTGTGGCTTTTTTCCTAATGCAATACATCTGAAATAGTGTTAAGAATGCCTATAAAAGCTGTATTTTTTTATAGCACAAAGCTATGCATCTGTATTGCATGCTTTGGAACATTGCACGAAAATTTAGAGTGCTTTTAGGATGCAGGAAATGCTGGGATAGTATTGGAAGGTTATATATGGTGAGGGGAATCAAAGAAATGCAATCTTATCCATAGTGTGTAGAGGGAATAGTTCCTGGAATGAAGTACTGGGGACAAGTAAGACTTTTTTGCTTGGTGGAAACTGGTTAATTCACTTCAAAACAGAATGAACTAGCTTATACACATTTGCACACTCAGGGTACTAGGACTTCAGAGCGAACTGCGGAATAAAGTTGATAACGAAGACAAATCCTTTATCATGTTTCCTTCTTCACACAATGGCTGAAAGAAAGCATTTAAATGCTTACACATAAAATTCAGTCCAAATTTTACATTCCCAAGAGCAACCATTTGCAAATATTGTTAAAAGCCTGTATAGAAATCGAAGGCTAATGTATATCAGAAGCTTCTGAAGTATCTTTTGTAATCTCTAGGGCCGCAGTATCTTGAGTGACGATAACAACACATTTCAAAGACAACTAACATCAGATCAGGACTTAATCTTGCAAAAGGGATAGCAGAATAAGTCAGATGATGCTGATAACTGAATGATCTGAACTTTGCTCATGGGTTGACTAGTGCAGTATTTCAGTAAGACTTGAGTGTTGTCGAATCTATCTTGCTATCACAGATAATGCAGTTAACCTGTTGACTGCAATTAAGGAAGCAGAACTGTCCTCTCATATTAGGTGCTTTACACACACTTCCAATTCAAACATAGAAAAAGGCCTAACTGTGCATCAGATGAACAATCTTTTGAGAAGAATACAGCAAGTTGCATAATTTTTCCAAAGCCATCAAATACCATGTCAGAAAAAAATCCAGCTCCTGCTGGCTGTTTTCCAATGTATATTAATAACAGATGTTTCAATAAATAAATAAATAAATAAAATGTTATGACATGTTATCTAAATTGTTAGAGCAATGGTCAGCTGTTTTTGCCATGTTATTATCAAAACAGGTCTGGAGAAATGTCTAAGACCTTATGACTTCTTTGAAGGCTATCTGACAGGCATTGAAAATGTCACCAAAGTCCTAGAGCCCATGCAAAACATCACTGCACTCCTTTGTGACAAAGAGATGCCTAGAGGTTCAGTGATCTATCCATGTTATGAAGTGTTGCATATGTCACTGAAAGTTGCCAAGCCTAATTTGGCAGATCTTTGGTAACAATAATGAAGCCTTCAGTGACCAAACATCTCAAGTTAGCCATCAAGCCAGTTTTTGCAGGGGTTTATTGGAAAGTAAATGGGAAGTAAAAAAGGTTACTTTTTTAAAAGGCTTGGATTCCAGGTGCAAGATCTTATCTCTTGATGAAACCCAGAAAACGAAGATCTGTGATCGCTTCTCTAATTCTAGGTCTGTAGTGCTGAATGGGCAGATGTGGCGTATTGAGAGCACGGACTCTGGTGTAGTGAACCCGAGACCCTCTACTGAGCATCAGATACAACTTATATACTGTACTGTCCCGAATACAATCCTTATTTGCCTAAAAGCACGCAAAGCAGTTACTAAATAAATCAGTAATCTAAAGGGTTACGTCAAGACTATCCAATCAGCTTCTTGGTGACGCAGAAGCTGTACATTTGCAGTTTTCTCCTTTTTCTTGCTTTTGCTCCTTGTTTGCTGATAGAACACCTGCACTACCAACCTTGAGGTTGGTTATCTACTAACCAGGCATCCTATACTACTGTCCTTGAAGTGGGCCTCCACATCTCCACCTTCTTTATTTAACTGTTGTATTGCCATAGCTGTTTTTAGTTGAGCAGCCATAACTTGGTTAAACGATCAATCAATCAATCGTTAAACACATAATAAGAAACAAAGCAGACACACTAAAAATAATCAAAATACAGTTAGAAAAATAATTAGAAACCTTACAGCTTGTGTTGACATGTTCTGATGATTCAGCGATTCTTCTGCTTTTCACTTATACCTACAGTTTCTTGGTTATCAGGGCTTGGTCACTGGACCAGGGCCTACACAGGGTCAGGGTTAATAGATTGGCCACTTCAGCGTGTTCACCAAGAGGCAGAGAGAGGAACATAGAGGGAAACAGCACTTTAATAAACCTTTAGCAGGTAAATCCTCGCAATTTACCCAGTATGTGTGAAATCCTTACCCACCAAGATTCCAAATTAAGCATCCAAGAAAATATTAGTGGGAGTTCAGGTACAAGTAAAGGGATTATTAAACAGGCTAACATCTGAGATTAATAGTTGAAAACTGAAGACAGCAAAATGTGCTTCCCCACCATGTGGTTCATTACTGTCAGCACTAGTAAAGAAATATCCTACATGTTCCAGCAATTTCAAGTAGCTACTGGAAGAATCTGCCCAGCTCTAGGTGATATTATCAGTTCTCAGGAGTTGAACCCTCTGGGGAGTATGTCAATCAACTCATTTTCATTAAAAAAAGAACAGAAGAGAAAAGTTTGAAACATGGATCCTGCTACCTTGAATTTACAGTGTTTTTGACATGCTCCTTATTCATTAAAAACAATAACTTGCTTGTGTGGGAGTTGATTTAATTCCCAAACAGTTGCAAATATCTTGTTTTCCACAGTGACACATCTTTAGCAAAGTGATGCGGTGTGTACGGTATTCTGGGGGAGGCTTTTTCATTTCTACCTCTAGCCTTAGATAAACTGCAAAGATCACAACAGTTTAGCAAGGCCATATCTATTTTTAAAATGGGCAGTTTTTAAAATCCCAGTCTCTGTGGGTTAAGGACTTCACAGATCTTCATTTTCTGTGCTGAGATCAAAGAAAAAATCTCAATATTAAATATATGAAAGCACTCATATTTCTACAGAATATATTAGTCAGTAACGGTAAGCAACCTACCTTAGATTTCCTGACTACTTGAAAAACACTTTCTGGCTTTCAATCTGCAGACATAGCACTTAGATATGTTGTCATTCACGTATTGTAGAAAACAAGCTAGGAATTGTGTAAAAAAACTTACATCTATTGCATAGGAATCAGCTGGGAAGCTTAACAGTAAAGATTGCATTAAGATGTCAGATAGAGCTGTGCTCATGGATCCTTTACATTTTTTTTTCCAGCTTCACAAAAATAGACATGTGATGGTCATTTGCCTTAATCTTTCCATAACTCAGTTCTCTGAGGACAGGAAGATGAGAATGAGTAGAAGTTGTACGAGCACATCTTTTCAAATGTTAAGGCAAAGAAGATAATGCGTGTTCTGCTAGGTTAATACACTTGGTCAGGGACAGTAAGTATTATAAAGACTTTTAATTAACATCCCTAGAGCACTTGTTACAACAGTGGGTAATCAAAAGTACGGAGAAAGTTCCCATTTGTGTCTTTCTCCTTATGAAGGAACACTTAGAGAAATAAAAGTAATAAGAATGAAAACAGAAAAAAAATAAGTCTTATTCCCAGCGGCAATAATCATAATTGTGAGTGACTTAAGCACATTAAATGCATGTTTCATAAGAGATGGTGATGATCCCCTTGAAGGGTATGTCTAGATAATTGCCTTTGCAATAGGAGGGAGTGGGAGGAAAGACACCTTATTTTGTAAAGTCAATGTTTAGGCATAACAGTGCCTGCTGGAAAAAAGTAGTCTCATAGTGAGATCAATCCACCATCTTTTTAAGCATTCTTAAGTTTTCTAAATGTTTTATAGCCTTAAAGCATTAAGGACTGACCAGTCTATATTCATAAAGGTTTTTCTATTTTCTGTGTACCTTCTGGATAGTGTTAACATGTGTGTACACTTCCCATCTCTTACAACTTTATTAGTTCTAAAATTAAGAAGATTTATTGGCATTCTTAAGAACATAATCCAGCTGAATATTTCTTTCATTTGTGTTATCTCTTGATTTTACCTCCCAGAAGTGGTCAAATGTGTACTTTTATTCATTTCTACTGGTAACAGACTTAATAATACTGCTCATAGTTGCACTAAATTGTTTCAATATGACTAATCCTGCTTATTTTATTCTCTTCTTTCCTTCATATTCCTATTGTCACTTCCTGCACTTGCTAAGACTAATTCTAATTCTTAGTGCCTTTTTTTACTCATCTGAATTGTCCTTTATGGCAAATTCTGATTCTCTTCTGTTAGCTTCCTAGCTGTCTTAGTGTTCCTTAACTTTCCTGACCAGAATTGCCCTCTGTGTCTTGGTTCAGAGGCAGTCAGTGAACAAAACATGACAGATATCTCTTCTGGAAATTCGTCACAGTTTTTGAGTATCAGCTGTATTTCTAGACCTTGGATCTTCTCTTCCATGAAGTCCATTAATGAAATGTTCACACGAGAGCAGAATAATGTTTCTGACTCTGTAGGCTACCATGCCTCGTGATCTTGTTTTTCTCCAAAGCTCTGCATTCTCTTTCACATCATTGGATCACTCTCATAGCACGCATTTTAACAGAAAACTTCCTCCCCTTTGGAAAAACAAAAACAAATATTTTTGTTTCATCTTCCATCTAAAGACGAACATTTTCCTTAAAGAACCCTACCTCAAACATTCTGAGATTCTATGAGTAGTTAGTTTAAAAAAAAAAAAAAAAAGGACAAGAAAACTTCTGTCACTTATGACACAAATGCAGGAACCTACCTTTTGGCAGCCCCATGTAAAAGTGTTTCACATCTAATGCAAATAAATAAAGAAAAAGATAGGAATAAGGCAGAACCTTATGAGAAACTGTATTACAATGCAGTGTAGAAAACTCAAAACCAAGTAGAAAATTGCTTTAAGAAAAGGCTGAATGGGTCTAGAGGGACTAGAAAGAGCACACCCAAGGAAATGTAGCCCTATATCAAGATGGTTCTGGACCATATTTGCCGTTTAGCTTCTACTAAGCTTAATGATCTCAGAAGTCTTAGGGGTAGAGTTAGGCTACAGTTAAGAGAAAGCCTAGAGCTCCATGGAGAGTTGGGTAGAAGGGGCCTGCCAAAGGAAATGTAGTGCTATATTCAGGCTGATGCTAGGACCTTATTTATCATTTAGCCAGCACTAGCCTGGTGACCTCAGGCTTAGGGTTAACTCTAGGGTTAGGGTTACGAGAGAGTGCAAACATGGAGGCCCAATGGGAATCATACTGGAATCACAGAATCATAGAATCATCGAGCCTAACTGTAAATTCTTCAAAGCCATGCCTGCTAAACCATGTCCCTAAGAGCCTCATCTACACACTTCTTGAACAATGCCAGTGACAGTGACTCCACAACTTCCCTGGGCAGCCTGTTCCAATGTTTGACTACTCTTTCCATACAGAAATTCTTTCCAATGTCTAACCTGAACCTTCCCTGTCACAACGGGAGGCCATTTCCTCTTGTTCTGCCTGTGGTTGTTCTGGAGATCAACCCCCACCTCATTACAACCTCCTTTCAGGTAGTTGTAGAGAGCAATAAGGTCTCCCTTGGAGTCTCTTCTTTTCCAGACTAAGTAATCCCAGCTCCCTCAGCTGCCCCTTTTAAGGTCTGTGTTCTAGCCCCTTCACCAGGTTGATTGTTCTTTGGACACGCTCCAGCACCTCGATGTCCCTCTTCTAGGAAGGGGCCCAAAACTGAACACATTATTAGAGGTGCAGCCTCACCAGCTCCAAACAAAGGGGACAATCACTTCCCTAGTCCTGCTAGCCACATCATTCCTGATAGAAACCAGGATGCCAAAGGAAACACAGCACTATATCCAGACTGGTGATGGGACCTTACTTGCCATTTACCCAGAAGCGGGTCCACAGACCTCAGCATTAGGTCTAAGGTGCTGCCAGCCCCGCTGCTGTAAGGCACTGGTACTGGTGTGGTAGAAAGGCCCTTAGTGGTAGGGTCATCCCAGCCCACAGAAGGCCATAGGTCTTAGAGGGGATCCTCCGATGACTGTCTTTTATTCCTTGCAGGACTGCCCATGCCCTCTCTCTGAGCAGCCCACCCAGTCTAACAGTAATTCCCCCTGCACGCAAGAAGGGTTTTAAATGCTTTCATTTCCCACCATTTCCCACCTTCTACCAAGTTTCCTGTTTTAAAATTCTCTTGAATTTATGTAGTTTGGTTTTTATTTTTTGTTTGCTTGCCTGGACACCTTTGCTAGATCAATATTTTTTTCCATTGTTAGAGCTACTTTGTTTTTTCATTATTTTTTCTGGTATTGTTCAATTTTCAGCCTTATTTTTTTTTCTTTCTAAAGGTTTTTTAGTTCTTCTTCTAACATATGCAGGTGCACCACTTGTTTGCTCATAGTTTGGACATCGATGCTGCAGTTTGCTCAATTGTGTATTGGCAGTGAGTTCTATCTTTCAGAGTTTATCAATATTTGCTATATTTTTTTTTCCAAACAAGCATCACCAAATTTTCTTCCATCATATCAATGTTTAGTAAAAGGCAACTGCTTGCTTTTCCAGCCATCCCTAGGACAGAGAGGTGCCTCCTTGGGCTTTCACTCAGTGGGGAGTTATACACTACTGCCGTGGTGAGCACACAGGTCTTCTAGGGGTTAGGGTTGGTGTTAAGAGAGGGAGAAAGCCTAGAGCCCCATAGGGAGCACATCTGGAAAGGGCATGCCAAAGGAAAGGCAGCACCGTATCCAGAGTGGTTCTGGGATCATATTTGCTGTATAGTCAGCACTATCCCTGATGACCTCAGGCTCGGGGTTGGGGTGAGGGTTAGGCTTAACAGAGAGAAAGCCTAGAGCCCCATGAGGTATGGGGCTAGAAAGCCCATGGCAAATGGTACACATTGCCACACAGCAAGTTTCATGTGCATATGAGAAAGAACTTCTTTACTGTTGGGGTAACAGAGCACTGGCATAGTCTTCCAAGAGAAGTCATGGATTCTCCTTTTTTTGGAGATCTTCCAAACCTGCCCTGGATGTGCTCTAGGATCCCTGTTGATCCAGGCTTTGCACTAGGTGATCTCTAGAGGTCCCATCTCACCTCAACCATTCTGTGATGTTTTTATTCATACAGTTCAGCAGTTTCAGTTGTTAATTCTTTATTCGCCTGTCACTGGGGCTTATAGATATCAAAATGAATAGGTGTGGAATTGGATAGGCCTCATGGTGCTTGGAGATTGACAGGTATTGATATGTTTGGAGAGGGATTGATAGCTCTGGGTGTGGTGCCCTTTCCAAGAACAGCACCGGCCCATAAGCCAAAGTTCCACATGCCTATGGAGAACCAGTCATTTTGGGGCCTACCAACAGAGTTCAAGGTCAATACCTCTTGAATCATGAAGATGCTTCCTGAATAAAGCAGCTTAAAAAAAAAGCTTACTATTAAGCTTCACATATTAAATAACGGTCTGAAAATCTTTTAAATAACCTTGAAGCTGCAATACATAGGGGAGTTCAGAATAGTTACTGTTAGGTAGAACATGGACACCAAGTAGCCTGACTGAGCTGCTCAATAACTGTCAGGAAAGATCCAGCCCACAAAAACGTTATAGCTATTACATATATACTAAATGCTTTCGCCCTGATCATCTTTGCAAATTGTCCTCAGCTTCCTTTTGTTTTTGCTACTAGACTTTGTTAGCACTTTAAAAGAAGTCTTCCCAGGTAACTACAGTCCTCAGAGACATAATCATTGAAGAAATACTAACTTTTGGAAGTAATTGTCTGCAGCTGCACCACCACTGACATGTCTCAAGGCAGACTAGGACTGCCTGCAGGTGGACAGGAACCCTCTGAAGAAAACATGGCTTATGCATTTTTGGGAGAAGTGCTTTTGTTTTGTAAGTTTGAAAGTCTGCGGAACGCCAAGCTGAATAAGAAAGTGGTGCCAAATTCTGTAGTATTTGTGAAATCAGTTCAGCTATTTACAAGCATATAAACATGCAGAGTCATCTTCTGAATTAGCTTCAGTCTAATTTACACATGTGTTTTTAGTCATATAATTAGTTGTGGTAGGTGCTCAGAAACTGAGCGATAGAGATGATTCAAGAATTTTATAAAGCAGAAAGGAAAAAAAAGATTAACAGATGAATGCAAATGATAATCTTTTTTGAGGTGGCATTTGACAAATTACTTGGATACGTAATTATATGCATTAAAAGCAGAATGTGGCTGTGAGAAGTGAAATAAAAGTTATTTTTCAAAAATAAAAGGAAGTAAGTTTAGTTACAGGCAATATAAAATCTGGGTAATTCCCATACATTCTACATTCCAGTATTCTTCTATCTTCTTTTCTTCTGTTTTATTTCACATCAGTTGACAATTTGAGATTTTTTTTTCCTAAAAAATAAATAGAATTAATTTTTTAAATACTAGTAAAAATCTTGGGTTTTTTTGCAAGGGAATTTTCTGGCAGATCATTTTCATGGCGGTAGCTTGATTTTTTTTTTTTTCTTAGATTCCTGTCTGTAACCTATCTGTATATTTGCAGGCCCAATCCCACCTTCCTGAGCATTACCAGGGAGATGCTTGGGGTTGTAGCCATGGCATTCGAAGCACACACAGCCACTCAAGGCATTCCCTTTTGAAATGAGCACATGCGATAGATTCATGCTGTGGCCATGTATTGAGGCAACCAATTGTCTGACAAAACATTTTTGCTCCAACTTATGAGGGTACCAGCAGGGGACAATATGTGCTGCTGTTCTTCGAGCACCCCATTCATTCAATTATTCAATCCTGACCCTTGTGGAGGATGGGTACATGAAATGTCCAGGCTATTCCACACTATCTGGCCCAGTTTTGAACAACATTCTCTGCAAAACTTTTCAAATGCTTAAATAGTATAAGCTTGGGTAACTGCAGCACAGGACGGGGTGTACAACAGAGCAGAGCAGGTATTCCCGGGGGTCAGGATATAGCTGTGGTCCTAAGTCTCTGGTAAAGGTCCAGTATAACCAGTTTGCCCCACCTTACACAGTTCTTTACTTTTCAGTTTGCAACCGCTACAGAGCTAGGCAGGTATGAAAGCACTGCTTCCTGACACCTCACTGTGTCAGCAGCGGAACAGCCCTTATGTGCACGCTGCTGGCAGGACAGTGCGTGTTGCAGCCTCCCTGTGAGTCCTCTAGGCTACTCGTCATACGTCTGTAACACCAGAGGCTGTGCGTGTTGCTCCAGTTAAACTGCAGCCCCTCTTTGAGCAGCTTGGTGCTGCCTCTTTGAGCAGCTTGGTGCTGCGTTTACCATCTAACACCTGTCATGCTATGCTGTCTTGTAGCAGGTGTTGAAATATGATGACTCACTCTTTTTCCTTTTAATATATAGATTTTCAAAAGTATCTCTTTCATTTAGGTGTTGAAAATTAAGGTTGGGCCTGAGAGAAAGAGTCAGCAAAGAGTTGCCCTTGGAATGCAAGTGGAAAAGGGGTGCCTGTGGAAGGGGAGAGAAGCCAAGAGAGGACTGCTAGGAAGATTTTTTTGTCGGGGCCACAAGTGGAGGTCATGGTGCCAGCATGAGCCTGCAAAAAAAAATCCAAAATTAGGGTTAGGTTTGGTGTTGAAGGAAAGAGAGTAGATGTGCCATTGGAGTGGCAGTGGAAAGGGGCTGCTAAAGGAAGGAGAGCGCTACCAAAGGAACTGTGCTGGGAGGACTTTATGTTCTGGTCCACAGATGAGGATTGTGGTGCCAGCACAGGCCTGATAAAATGCTTTTTCAGGTAGGTTAACAGTTTTTCAGGTAGGTAGGCAAACAGTAGGGTAGGTTTAAGAGATGCAGAGAGCATAGAGATGCTAATGGAGTGGGTGTGGAAAGGACTTGCCAAAGGAAGGTGAGCGGTGTTAAGGGAGCTCTACCTGGAGAAGTTTATGTTCTGGTCCACAAATGGGAGTTGTGGTGGCAGCATGGGTCTGAAAATAATTTCAAAATTAGGGTTAGGGTTGAGAGAAAGGGAGAGTGTAAAGGTGTCATTGAAGTGGAAGTGGAAGTGGAAAGGGGCTGATAAAGAAAGGAGAGAGGCGTCAAGACAGCTGTGCTAGGAGCATTTCTAGTTTGAGGCACAACGGGTGTCATGTTGCCAGCACAAGTCTGAAAAAGATTTTCAAAATTAGAGATAGAGTTGAGAAAAAGAGAGAACATAGACAGTATGGAAAGGGGCTGCTAAAGCTAGGGGATGGGTGCCAAGGGAGCTGTTCTTGGAGGACTTTATGTTCTGGTCCACAAGTGGGGCTCGTGGTCTTAAAAAAAAAATCAAAATTAGGGTTAGGGTTGAGAGAGAATGCAGAGATGCCATTAGAGTGAATGTGGAAAGGGGCTGCTAGAGGAAGGAGAGTAGTGCTAAGGGAGTTGTGCAAGGAGGACTTTGTGTTCTGGTCCACAAATGGGAGTCACGGTGGCAGAGCAGTCTGAAAAAGGTTTTAAAAGTTAGGCTTAAGGTTGAGAGAAAGAGAGACTGTAGAGGTGCCATTGAAGTGGGAGTGGAAAGCGGCTGCTGGAGGAAGGAGAGCAGTGCAAAGGTAGCTGTGCTGAGAGGACTTTTGCCATGGGATAGGTATATGACTGTATTTTACTTGCAATGTACAAGCGCAGTGTCTGTCCAGAGACAGATTTGATGAGGTTTGCATGCTTGCACACCAACTCCATCAGGACAGTTGAGCTGCCTTATGGTAGCAATGCTTGCTGCTACTTTGCAACAAGCTGCGGCTCTTCCCACGATTGCTGGAGAGCAGAGCTCCCCAGTGAAAGCACATGCGAATTCTCAGGGAAGGAGGCAGAACATGCTAGGGCACAGTGATAACTGATGCTCTTCCTTTGCTCAGCCTTGTGGCACAGTGTCTTTCTATTTGACTAAGTCTTCCTTATTTTTAGTCTGCTGATAGAACTAGGACACAGACACGTTGTCCAAACAGTCTCTTTTATACACGCTTTTCCTCCATGAGCACACCCCCTCCCTACCACTCCCAAAGCAGAAAGATTAGAGGGAGGCATGAGTGCTAGAGCTGGTCTCTTGTGCTCCCCACGCTAAGGAGGTGAGCTCTTCACCTGGGGCCAGAACACCCACAGACAGCTTGGAGAGGAGGACAAGTCAACAGCACTGCAGACCTGCAGCTTGTGGAGGCGTTAAAGGGCACTGCTCTTGCTCAGATCGCTGCTGGGGGAGCTCCCAGCCTCACCATGTCAGGTTTTGGAGCTATTTAGTTCTGGAGGAAGAATGATGAGAAGGTGAAAGAGATAGAAGGGTGAGACTGAAGTAGGCACTGAAGTGTTTTCAAAGTCAGAGGACCTACTGCAGAACTCAGCAATGCCAAGCCCCTGTGAAACAGCAGCCAGCTAGGAGAGAATTGGAAGAATGTGTGGTTTTTCGTGTGCAGGCTATTTGATCCTGGTCAGGAAACACATGCAGAACAAGGGATGTGAGGACTATACTTCAACACTGTAGAACTTACAGTCATTTTATGTGGCCAACTGGATAATATGGATAGATAAAACTGTATGTCTCAGATATCTTTCCAGTCCCATTATCTCTCCAAGAGATAATCAAAGAAAATCATTTCATACCTCTTTGCCTTCCCTATTTTTTGTTTGTTTTTGTAAATACAAGGTGAGAGAAGAATAATTTTTTTTACCCTCTTTGCCTTTTTTTTTTTTTTTTTTTTTTTTTTTTTTTTTTTTTTTTTTGTAAATACAGGGTGAGAGAAGAATTAAAAGCACTCTATATATATTAAACCTAGAAGCTTAGAGAAGAGTGACTATAGCCAGAGAGAGCCAAGATCAGTGGGAGACGAACATTCCCAAGGCCTTGAGTATGAGCTCTTTAAAAGCTGAGCATGGATGCAGGAACCTACCTTTTGGCAGCCCCATGTAAAAGTGCTTTCACATCTAAGGCAAATAAATAAAGAAAAAGATAGGAATAAGGTAGAACATTATGAGAAACTATATTACAGTGCAGTGTAGAAAACAACTCAAAACCAAGTAGAAAATTGCTTTAAGAAAAGACTGAGTGGGTCTAGAGGGGCTAGAAAGGGCACACCCAAGGAAATGTAGCACTATATCAAGATGGTTCTGGGACCATATTTGCCATTTAGCCTGCACTAAGCCTGATGATCTCAGTCTTAGGGGTAGAGTTAGGGCTAGGGTTAAGAGAGAAAGCCTAGAGCTCCATGGAGAGTTGGGTAGAAGGGACCTGCCAAAGGAAATGTAGTGCTATATTCAGGCTGATACTAGGACCTTGGCTGTCACTTAGGAAGAGCAGTCTCACATTGCTCAAGCCAGCACAAGGCCAGATTTAGCAGACCTCTTATAATCTCAACCTTAACTTTGAATTCAAATGAAAGCTTAATTTCTTTGCTGAATTATGGCCTCAAGCACAACGACCCCTTTCTAAATGTTGTCAGAGGAACTGTCAATACGCCCAAGGTAAATGTATGTATATAAAATTTTCTTTTCACATAGGTTTCAAGAAAATTATTTGTATTGCAAAGCACATATTATAAGTCTTGAGACTTTATGTTGCTGTCTTCATGAAGTGCACTCGTGGATAGCCATGCCTTAAGTTTTAGAAAATAATGCTTTTTGCCAGTGTTTAAGGCTCTTCTGTTTCTCTGAAGTGTAGAAAATGCCTTGAAAAGGACAAGACAAACTATGTGGCACAAAATAGACTCTTCCTGTGAAACAGTTGCCATTTAGATTAAAAGCAAATGTATATTTCACCTGAAGATATTTTCCTCAATGAACAGTGTGCACTGGCTCTTTAGAACTATTGTAATTTATTGCAGTTCTCAATCTGTGTCTTATTTTTCATACCATGATTATATACCGTTCCCTTCATTTCGGTTTGGGGAATGGCATGCCCTTTCAGTTATGAGCTACTGTTCCTCTTTCCAGTGCTGGGATTGCAGAATCTTCATATGTGCCAAATAAATTTGGGTGTATGT
>NW_010576395.1:8350-50360 GCF_000705375.1 Tinamus guttatus | reverse complement strand
ATTCCATGGAATAAGTATGTCTGTGAAAACTCTAGGTTCTTGCGAGACCTGCATTTAAAAACTCATGTGTCTCAGAATTCATAATTATGTGAATTATTTGTGTGTAAAATTATATATTTTTGCCTGTATCATAGAATGGTTGCAGTGGGAAGCGACCCTTAGGGATCATCTAGTTCAACCACCCTACTGAAGCAGAATCACAGAGAGCAGCTTGCCCTGGGTCATGTCCATCTGGGTTTTGATTATCTCCAAGGAAGGATACATTGAGAATGGGCAAGTTGTTCCAGTGCTCAGTCTCCCTCATAGAAAACAAAACAAAACAACAACAACAACAACAAATCCCAAAGCTTTTTCTAATGATAAGACAGAGTCTTTCAGTGTGCCCACAGAGTGTTTCAGTTTGTGCCCACTGCCTCTCATCTTGTCAATGGGTACCACTGCACTGAGTCAGTTCCCATCCTCTTTATACTCTCCCTTCAGATAACTATAGACATTGGTAAGATCCTCAGCCTTCCTCTCTCCAGGCTGAACAGGCCCAGCTCCCTCAGCCTCTCCTCATATAAGAGATACTGCAGTTCCTTCATTCTCTTAGTGGCCCTTTGCTGGATTCAGTCCAGTAGCTCCATGTCTCTTATCCTGGAGAGCCAAGAACTGGACCCAGCACTCCAGATGTTGTCTCACCAGGGCTGAATAAAGAGCAAGGACCACCTCCCTTGACCTGCTGGTAGCGCTAATGCAGTTTAGGATGTCACTGTCCTTCTCTGCCACAAACAAAGGTAGAAAGCTACAAAAGTTTTTATACAAAGACAGAAACATTTTGTGGCCAGTTAAAGATAATAAGCCCTTACATAAGTGTCTACAGATAATATAGGAGATTATACAGGTAATATGATAAATTATTTTGATTTATGGTACAGCAAGCCCATGAATTGATATGCCGTATGCTCAAGTAATATATTTTAACTAGAACAATTATGTAGCTAAGCAGAATTAAAACTTGACTGGTAGTCTATAATAACTTCTTACAGCAGAATAATTTCTTATTTTATCTTTTTTATTTTTTTTAGGAATAATGGAAGTGAATATGATGTCTTCACACTTCAAGAAGAGAGGACAAAAGAAGAAGGCAAAAGGATGACACAGATTGGAATTGAAGAGATATATTTTTAATCCAGTTCTGAATTTCTACATATCTTGCATTATTTTAGGAATAATGGAAGTGAATATGATGACTTCACACTTCAAGAAGAGAGGGCAAAAGAGGAAGGCAAAAGCATGACACAGATTGGAATTGAATAGATATATTTTTAATCCAGTTCTGAACTTCTACATATCTTGCATTAAATTTACAATTTATGAAGAAATGACAAGAGAAACAAGCTCCTTTTTTTCTCAGTATTCTAGTTCAATCCCAAGATGATCATCCCAATATTGTCTTTCCAAAATCCTGACCTGAAAGGAACATCTGCTGGTGGATAAGTCATCTCATGTGCCATTTCAATGCAAAGAGTGTACTTAACAAGGATTGACAGCTAAGCTAACTAGTGCCGAAGAATCAAGCATGTAGTGGTGTGATTTATTGTACAAAACTTTACTTACAACTGCAGGAGATTGTTGGACTTTGCATCAGAGGAGAAGGTGTGAGATAACTCTACGACTGGTGTAAGATGCTCTACATGTTCTGTCAGGTTTCAATAGCAAGTAAGTTTGATCTGGTATGTTAATTTTTTATATACTGTCATAGAGAAGAAAGGGAGCCTGAGGAAGAGCAGTGTGGCTAAAATAAGAAATTGTTAGACAGGAGTTATTGGTCCTTTACCTTACTGTGACATTACCTTCTCCTGTGACTTTAGGTGACACCTCTTAGGTTAATTTCTGATTTCTGGTATGCTGCTGTGTTGGGGGGAAAACAGGTTGCAATTATTCACAGCTGCTTCACAGAATATTCTTCTAACACTGTTTGAAAGGTGTATGGTCCCTCCTGATATGTCAGATACAACCTACACCCCATAGCATCAGTTGGTAGGCTGGTGCCATGCTATAGTCCCTCAGCAGAGGTTGAGACTGCTGCAGGGACAGAAGGGGCAGGGTATGATGCTGTCTAAAGTGCAATATTCTTGACAGTGTATCTCCCTTGTGGCCCAGGAATGTGTTTTGACCTCTACTTCTGGAAGAATTTAAAGAAAAAAGTTTTCTCTTCAGGGACATGCTGATTATTGCAGTTCACCACCCAGAAGTGCAAGAGTCCAGCATCACCGTCAATATCAGCAAAAGGAACATAAGAGATAGTTTCTGCCAATACATTCCCACTGAGCAAGCAGAGTAGGAAGGAAACAATTAACTGACGTGTACTGCCAATAATAGCTGCTCTAGGCAGCACATTAAGCAGTGCATTAATTGATGCATTAATTGATTTATAAACATGAACTTCCTGATTAGCTTGATTATTGCCATCGTACTGGGTTGAGGAAGATGGTAGGGGAGCTGAATAAGCTGCAGTGACAATGTAATTAAACATTTCTTTTGTTGTATACTCTGTGACTTTCACTAAGGCACTGCAGATATGATGCATTTTTCTCTGCTTGATTAGGAAATCAGACTCACTTTAGGAAACTATGCAATGCTTAGAGATGCACTAGGGTTATCTGAATTGCAACTTATCTGAAAAAGAAGGTGATTTAGTGAAATGAACAGTGAAAGGATACAGGTCTCTGGAAGGCAAAAAAATAATGTCATAAACAGAAGGTTTAACTGTAAATAACTGCACAAGGAAAACTGTTGAGCTCACTGCCACATCTGGACCATAGAAAAGAGTCTTCATGAGGGACTTTCAAGCTCCTTTCCCTGAAAAAACATAAACTAGGAGCTAAATTGTGACCTGGTGCTTGTCAGCCAAGCAGGCAGGATGTCCCTACACATCTCCTCTCTTGCTGTCTTCTTTTTCGTAGAGGGAGGTTCAAGTGCAGAATCTCTCTGCTCTAAAATGGAAAACCAAGAGAAGCAGGGGGACTGTGCATCCCTGCTTGGTCCTACCCCAGCGCAGGGCACAGAAGGGAGAGCAAGGATACAAGCTGCACTCTTTGATGGCTACAGAAGAGGGTGATCCTGAGACAGGGCAATGACATGTTTGTTTAGGCTGTTTGCTTGCCCTTCTTCTGCAGTCTCCTCCTCTCTGTCTGTCTCAGCAGCCAGGGCATCTCTTCCCAGTGGTTCAGTTGGAGCTCTGACTAATTCAACTTCTCATACTGAAACTCTGAACAATATTTAATCCCTTGACATCCCCCTCAAGCTGCTAATGGACTCTATTTCTTCTCCTTTTGCCCTTTCATCACGGCTGGGGCAGAGGAGCATCCCTGGGGTCTGCCAACACTTTCCTCCGTCAGTTGATTGGGCATTGCCTCCGTGTCAGCAGCAGGCATTAGCAGAGACTCTGGAGTGGAAGGAGCAAATCTATTCCAGCTTTGAAGGGGTGCAGTGTTACAATTTAAAATAGAGATGCTGCTCAGTGCATAGATGGGGTCTCACGGAATCATTGCTAAGTGGGTGTCATGGGAAATATATATTTTATAAATATAAATGTGCTCTCCCCTCCCCCACATACAGTTTCAAACATCCAATTGATTGTTTTTAAGGTGAAAGACTTTGTCATTGCCTGAAGTACAGTGATGGAGAATAGGAAACTGCAGTGGAAACACAGAATAATCGTACTTTAGCAAAAATCCTTACGCCAAGATTCTTCTCTGCTATTTTTTTCAGCTAGAAATCCTCACACCAGTTCATAGCAGTTGACAACATGCACGAACTCTATGGCTCATGGATGGCCTGGCTCATACTCTATGTTATGAGGCAAACGCATTGCCGGGGTCGGTGAGATTTTGGCAGTGGACGTGACAGCCTTTTTCCCCAGGCGTGAATCCTTGGGGGCACCTAGTGGTCAGGGCATTACATTGCTGCGTCTGGACTTACCTTCAGAGGTTGTTCAATTGCACTAACATTTGAGCAGCAAGGAGGCTACTAAATCTACTTGCACCTGAGGAAATGCTGCAGACATTTATAATGTAGGGTACAAAACCGGTGAAGAGAATGCCTTAGACTTAATAAAGAGACTGAAAAGCAACTAGGAGCAAAAGTCCCATTAGTGTCTGTGGGATTTTTGTTGCTGAAATTGCTTGGATATTTTTGAAAATCCCTTTGAAAATCCCCTTCTACTGTAAAAAGAAGAAAGACCAGATATGTTTCTGTGCTAAATAATGCTTCAGAGTTTATCTTTCCCTGTTGATTGCAACTGGCAATGCGTAGTCTTGCTGCTTGGATCGTTGACACTGTCTGGACAATCTGGAGCAGAAAACAGAATGACTTTAGTGAGGTTTATCTTTCATTTAACTTTTATAGAAACATTCCCAAATGGACTGCAGCTGATGTAAGAGTCTATTTCTTCTTTAATAGTAATGCTGTTAGTAGCCTACCGGTGGAAGATGCAGAGGCAATGGGGTTGGGAACTAAGGTTCACAGGCTAATGCAATGGTTCAGCTTGAAATGGAAGCACAAGGATGATTTTTGTGCTCCATTTGCTATTTTTCTCACCTTCAAATCTGGGCTATTTTTCCTTCATGCTCTATACTTCTGCTTTTGCATTAATAAAAAAGCAACAGCTCAAGAGCAATTCAACCATCTGGGATCTTAGTAAATGCACCATGACCACCTTATATTGTGAATAAATAAGACACAAAACAAATTTGATGTAGCTCAGTGCCTTATGTGAGGGCATCTCATCTCTAGGTAGTTCTTTTTATCTCTGTTAACGTTAAGATACCTCTGCTGGCTAGTCTTTTTCTGAGAGTCATTTCCTATAATAAATGGCTGTTGATAACTCTGTTTTCCAAGAGTATACGAAGCTTATGAGTAAAAACTTGTTTATTCTTTATAAATGTCCAGATGATAATATTAAGATAAATTAAATCATCTCAGACTGTTTTTGTCTTAAATGCTGCAGAGGCACTAAATTCAGTCCCTCCAAAGCCACTAGAATGCCTTACATAGTATGACTGCTAATCATTTGTTAATAATTTTTTTGACTGATACTGTGTAGAGAGGCAGCCTTTCTGACTTCAGAGGTATGTGCAACACCTGATGTGAAGTTAGGGCCAGGTACTGTACATTAGCTATTATTATATGGAAATATTAACGTTGCAGTGTATTAAGTGAACAGTGACAGACAGTATGCGTGCTTTATAGAGAATAACATGCCTAAATTGGTCCCTTTTGATAGATTGGCTCCTTATGTGTTACTACTTCTCTTCATTGGCTGTACAGAGAGCCATGTCCATTTGCTTGGAATAGCTGTCTGAATTAGTTGAGAGTCTCTTGGATTTAATACTAGAGTAATCACAAAGTCTATGTTAGCACTCAGCCATTGGTCTTATATGGTGCCAAATCTTAGTTTTGAAATGTGCACTGTGACTGTTCCTTAGCCCTGGTGGAGTGAGCACAAACATACTAAAGATTTTCAGGTACTCAGAGATGATGAAAACTGGGCCTCTGAAATACTTCTGGGTAAGTGTCATATATTTCTTCTTGGGATTGGTATTGATTATCTTCACTGGCATCCTTTCACTAACCTCATTTGAGCCACAGAATAATTACTGTGATTTGGGAGTGGGGGCCAAGGGTTTGTGGTTGGTTTCCAGCTTTCACAGACAGGTCTGGTACTGGTAATGCTCCTCTTGAGTTTGCTGGCATTCTGGCATTTGTTATTGCCTGACAGGGAAGGTACTGACATGAGTGTCCTATGCCCTTAATACATAAAAACACTGTTATTATTTCAGGGAAATAAAAGGTAAAGGTGAGGCTTCAGCCCATCAGATATATTAAGATGTTTTCTGATTATTATTTGTGTTCCAGTAATACCTCCAGTCTCTGCTTCTAAATCAGGTATTGCCCTTGGTGGAAGCCCTTTTGGCAAATGCTATGCTCAAAGAACTTTCGGCCCTGCAGTCTTCAGACCAGCATGGCACACAGGGTAGTTGGTGCTGGCATTAGTGCCAAGGGGCAGAAGAGGACAGATGTGAGGAATGGGATTCTTATGATCATAAGTAGGGAAAATTACTGTTAAGTTCAAGGAGGGACTTACTTCTCCAGACTAAATAGGCATTAGATCCATCAGTACTCTGAGATGTATGCAGAAAAGACAGAAGACCCTGGCTGATGTCTTACCACATTCAGTCTCATTTTGCTTCCTCTAAATTACCACCATTTTTACACTCATTTTTTTTCCAGTCATGAAAGAGTTTGAAAACAAGAAGATTCCTGAAGGTTCATTGGTGTGATGAAAAGTGCAGAAGCTCATTCTGTTAGGTTAAGTTTTCATTCCCTTGGCCAGTGATGCAATATTGGAGAATGAAAAAAAAAATGTCAATTTAGGACATAAAGCTCCTAATATCCATTCTTCTGTAAGGCTGGATAAAGCAATATAAGGAAATTGCTGTTAATAGAGTGAATTATGGTTTAGCTTAGTGTTCCCAAACAATATCTGTTCATCTTGTTTTTATTTTTGTTGTTTGTTTGTTTATTTTCCTAGCAAGCAAGACATTTTGATTTCAGATTTAATAATCCTTAATGGTCTCTTGTTTAAGGTCTGTGCTAAACTAACAGCATGGAGTAACCATCATTGATTTTAATTTGACCTATGCTCTATAGATGACTAAGCACAGACTTGTTAAACTATTTTGCACTATAGAGGGGTTATGAAACCCCTCTTTCTCATCAGAATGAATTTTGTTACTCTTAAGAATCTGCAAGAAAAAGCTCAGTATCATGCCCTCCAGATAATAAATTATCTGCAACCTTTCCCAGTCTGCAATCAATATGTTATTCACTATTTATTTCCCAATTTTAATCAAATCTAAAGACAGAAAACTTAGAAAAGCCAACCCAGGACAAAACTGATGATAACAGTGACATTTATTGACATTTCTGAGGCAGAAGGAGATTTAAATGAAGTTAAAATACCTTTCAGCAAATGACAAGGGGTGTAATGAAAACCCAGTGAACACAATAAAATACGCACTACCAGCTGCATGCTGGCCAAAGATAGAATTTACATAAAAGTCGGATGACTTTGCTCCTCTGTCAGTTTATTGGCTGTTAGACAACTACCTGGTTATCGCAAGAGACAGCAAAACCCTCTCCTGCTCTGGTTATAAAACCTTGATTCTGGTTGTATAAAGCAGAAAGAAATATGAAAAAGGGGTGAGAGATGGCTATAGCCCAGATTTTTATCGGTACTGTTTTTTGTCATTTTTGACACACATACATTTATCTGAATTTTGATTTGCTAAAAGATCAATTTCTTTATTTGCATCTCTGTAACTGATGAATGGATGTTTCTTAGCATCCCAGCACCCAGGATGCCCAGCCCTTGCATTCCTGTTTACATTTTGTTCTTCTGCTCAGTATAAATCACAGAAAATGTCTAAAAGGTTCCTTATTAGTTGCCACCTGTCATTCTGATGATCATGTGGGTCCTAATCCAGAAAGAGAGAGAGCAGGCTGTATAAAAAAGAAAGTTCGATGTAGATTCCTTGTAGCAAAACATAATAGGTATTATACTACCTTTAATCTCATTCTTTGTGGGGCTGAGTAAACAAAAACCTTACTAAAATCTACTTGAACTGCCATGCTCAGCCCTTCCAAAATTCAGGATTTTACTTTTCTGTGCAAGCCACTGTTTTTTTTTTTTTTTTTTTTTCTTCAGATCTTGTAGATGTCTGCAATCTAACGGACTTACTGGGTTTCTGCTTTTCGTTCATTAAATCAATTTCATGCTGCTGTTTGTTAAAAATCTCAGTGTGAAGACACAAAAGCAGGTGGAATAAGGAGAAGGTAAAACAGGGAACAGCCATAGCTGAAAGTGGACGAGGTATCAGCAGACTCAGAGTGTGGTGGGATTTAACTGGGTTTGGATTTGCTGGACGTAAGAGGAAAAGAAAATGCAGCACTGGCTATGCATATCAGTCTATCTATCTATTAAGGTACATATATATATGTGTAAACCTACCCATACAGACATGCACTTCATGAGTTAGTGGTAGCCCTGAGCCCTCAAACTGTGCCCATCTGCCTTTCACATTACAAAGGCATCCCACGGTCTTTGTGAAGCCCCTAGCATGTTTAGTCCTGCTGTACCCAACTCCAGAGGGGCTTCTCTGCAGTGGCTCTGTGGGCAGAAGGTCTGCAGGACAACAAACCTGCTGCACTTGTAGCTACAAGATGAGTTAGAGATGTTATTTTCAGAGATTAGGGCTGTTCCTGAGCAAGATATACCAGAAATTTGCAGAACTAAGGTGTTGGTGTTTAGGTATTTTTTAAAAGCAGGAACTGTTTGTTCTTCCAGTACCTGAGGTCCTAATCTTAGAATAAAAGTAATAACTTGGTGGGGTGGAGGGGATGCTTGGCCATGGTTTGTACAAAGGCCTGTCCTACAGCAATGTGAGGAGTTTACAGGAACACTGTGTGGAAGCAACAGGAGAGCTGAAAATCAAAGTAACGATTAAATGGAACTATATAGGGTGGATTTTGCAAGGATATTTGTATACCTGTAGGGTGTACATCATATGACTAACAAACATTGCATTGCCATTGAAGTGCTTCACAGTAATAACCATTCAGTTACAGTCCCTCCCAACTGTCTTTTAATGGCTCAGAAAGAGAACTGCAAGTCCAGTGAAAAATAAAAAAAAAAAAAGAAAAGGTGGAGGGCGAACCGACTTTGATTTCGATGGTCTTATCACGAATGATTAGGGAGATTACATTATTATTTAGAACAAAAGCACTGAAGTTGCAGACTTAGGTTCAACCACTATCATGTACTATACAAGCACTAAAACAAAAGCTGATCCTCATTTGGTCTTTAAATTAATGATCTTACACAAATACAAGCTACACTATACAATTATTTTGGTACTTGACCCAAAAAGGCATCCCATCGTGGTCTTAAGAGTTGCAATGGGCCTTCAATAAATATATACAGCCACCATAATTTTCTTACCAATATTTGTACTGTCAGTAACTGTGATATGGAGTCTTATTCTGTTAGTATTCATTTTGTAAGACAGCATATGTATAATTACTCCTTTGTGATATGACAAAGCAGCAAAAAAAATAACAAAGCAGCAAAAAAATAACAAAGCAGCAAAAAATAACAAAGCACAATACTTATTTTACCTTTTTTACTAGACTAGTATAAAATATGTGATATAGTCATTTAAAATGTGTTTTTAATGTTCTTCCATACAGAAAAATTAAATAAATGGATATGATATAAATGATGTCTTCCGAGGGGGAAATTCCATTTGGTTAATTCCTCTTTTCATTCTTTCCTGTTTTATAGCTGATGTCTTGCTTTTAAGGCTGTTACTTTATATGAATTGTGTAAATACCATTAGTGTTCTGGGCATCTGCTGAAATATTTTTGCACTTAGACAGCTGAATGTGTTAGCTTGTCTTTTATTAAAGGTTGGATTTTTGCATTTGTCTTCGCTACTTCATATTCTCTTGTGGTCTCTTTCAGTTCTGATATGGTAAAAACCATAATCAAATAAAACTTAGATTGATTTTATATTTATACTTATCATCCTACATTATACAATTTGTCAAGAAAGCAGCTGCAGTAATGCTGCTGTTGTACCTACTAAAGTCATTATGCTATAGTTCCATTGTGTTGTTTTATGAGACCATAATCTACTTCCTTATGAGGCAACTAGATTAGTGCCTCATAAAAAATGGCAAAAGCGCCACTATTACTGTTCTACAAGTTTTTATGTGTTGCAGAGTTTTATCATTATTATTATTGTTGTTTTACCTTTAGTGTGGCCTAGTGAAATAGTGATTAGAAGAAAGAACTCTTTCTCTTGTAGAAAAAAAACACAGCTTTGTCTGTGGGTTTTGGATACCTTTCCAGAATGCCTATGTGTCCATGCTGCTCCTGGTGGGAATATGTGATGTGTATCTCTGAGGCTAAATAAGTATGCAAGTGTGTTTATGGAAGTGTTTTTTTTCTAAAATAAAAAGGTAAAATAGTTAACATCAAAACTATTTCTTTTGATAAAGGGGAGATATGTTCCTCCATGTTTATTTACCTAGAAGCCTGTAACAATATTTGAATATAAAGCTGCTGCAGCTCATAGGTAGCCCCTTAATTACCTATACTTCATAGTTTGACACAGGACTTTTTATTGGTACGGACCAATGCTTTCAAAGTTAGAAACATTTCGGAGTATTTCTGTTTCTGGATGATAGTCTTGTCAAATAGAGTTGAACATACTAGTCACATGAAACAAATGTGGTGATTCTACTTCTAACTGGGAGCAGTTGACATCTACCTGTTTAATCTGTGTGAAAATTCCCTAAGGAAACTGAGGAAGTTTTGTCTGTTTTAAACACGTATTTATCACTAATGGAAAGCTATTCGAATGGTTTATCTTCCCTAAATATGCCCTAAATCCTAGAGTAGCTAAAAGAGCTTAAATCAAAGCATCTTGGGGGCAAGCGGAGATGTCCCACTTGGTTTGCTCTGGGACTCTGACTACACAGGGACAGTGTATGAGGCCATTGGTGCTCACTTCTATGAAGCCTTTTGAATGACAGGACCTGTGATGGGTCAGTGAAAACCAGTATTCTGCCTGACTGAATCAAACCCAAATAATTAAATTATTTCTTTGTAGCTAAAAGTTATTTGTTAACTGACTTGAAGATTTTAGTTACCTTTTGGTATTGCACTTTTCAAATTACTCGACTTTTAAGTTTATTGTTCTTCTATCTCTTCTGATGTTTTATACAGAATAATACATTTTAAATACAGACACACATAAGCATACTGCTTTCAATAGTATTTGCATAGGTTGACACCTGAGTGTCCATTTAGCAAAAGGCATCCTTTTGAGGAGGATCATGTGCTTTTCCTTAATCTCACAGACAGAATACTGTTTTGGCTGCAAAACAGCCTCTGGATCTAAATTTGTTGGAAGCCAGGGGATTTCCTGTTGCACTGCAGCCTTGGATGTCTTACACCTGAGTAGATTTCCCCTAGATGGGAGAAATCTCAAAATCCTGTTTTTATGACCAGGTTCCAAGTCCCTTGATTCAACCATCACAATACATTTTCTATAATTTTATAACTTCAAAATCTCTTGTCACTCCCTCTTCACTCATCTGTATAAACAACAACCTGTTCTTGCAAAAACTAACAATCACACAGTGAACAATGTTGCCTTGATAGATCCAGAATGTATTGCAAATTCATGCTTAATCATGATGAAATTATGCAATCTGTAGTACAAGTGGGCACTTCTTTTTCTTTATGGTAGATTGGATGAAAAATAATTTTTTTCAGGAAAAATATTATTGAACTCAGGGAAAAAACAGAAAAAAAATGTGGATACTATGCTCTATAATTGAAATTAACCAATTCCTATTGAATTCAACAATATTATGAGCTATCAAGAAATATGGAAGAATGTTTTTTTTTTTTTTCCTTTTGTAATGGTATGCATAAGCTAGAATCTTTTTTTTTATTATTATTATTTTTTCCCCAAGGAAAAGTACCCATTCAAACTCTCTCCTACTAAAAAGACATAGAGTACCCAAGAACTAAAGTCACTGGTAATAGGAAGTAATGTCACTGCGGGGTTGTCAGAGATGGTGGTAATCATTAGAGGTCACGCTTGTCTTTCTTTAAAAATGGAAGGAGTCAGTGAATGGATGTATCAGATAATCATAATTCTTAGAGTTTGGAACAAAACTTATACAACTAATCCACTCACTTGGAAGTTGTTGAAGAGGTGAATATTGCCAAAATGGATTTTTCCCGAGAATAAATTGTGTCAGACCAACCTGTCATTCTGCAGTATTGCAGAGAAGAAGCACTAAATCTTAAATGTCTTGAATTTGGGAGGTCTTCTACCTCTGCCACAGGTGACATCCTCAAAAGTAAAGGAAGTATGGTCTGTGGAGATCTATGACAATGTAAGTGCAAAACTATTTGGAAATCTGCAAACAGAAAGTAATTATCCATATTTCCTTATCAAAATAGAAGGATATATGAATCTGCCACGAGCTCACTAATAACTGCAACCCTTAAGCTGTTTGCAAGTAGAGGGGAAGGAAGCTAGATTTACTGGTGATTTTAGAATCTAAAACTATCTCGCTAAACTTGAAAAGATAAGTTAAACCTGAATAGAGGCAAGTGCATGGTACTTCACGTGGTCAGGATGACTCAGCTGCATAAATAAAGAATGAGGAGCAGCCAGCTAGGAAGCTGTTATATGTGAAAGGGGCAGGGGTTATACCGAACCACACGCTAATATGTATGAGTCATGAGTTAAAAATGTCATACTGCTGTGGCAAATCCACATACCATTCTGGCAGGCAGAAGGGTGCTTGAAGTAGTCTTTCCATTCTGCCAAACTTCGATCAAGATTCAGAAGCCTCAAGTCTAAAGGGATATGTTGAATTTGGGGCCCTTTGTTCAGGGCCCAAGAAAGATTGGGATCAGCTGAAGGCAGTTTAGAAGAAAATAAGAATGGTTAGACACCTAGAAAACATTACCTGAGAGCAAAGATCAATTTGGAATTGCATAATTGAAAAAAAAAAAAAAAAAAAAGGAAAGAAAGAGACCAAGAGAGAGCACAATGTCATTAAAAAAAAAAAAAGAGAGAGAGAGAGAGAGAGAGAAGATTTCTGGAGGGAGGAAAAAATTGATCTCTTCTGCCAATTTGTAGGGGATAACCCACAGCCTGTAGGGGGCCATAATTTTAGCAGAGTCAATTTAACTTATTGGAAGATGCAGGGATAGAAATCTGAGGGCTTTGAAAAATATAAGAGCTCAGGAGGCTCTTGGCTAACTGTGTAAATGAGAATTAGAAATCTTTGGATTGCCAAGGAAAAAGTAACATAACCTCATAGGCAGGCAAGTAGAAAGGCAGGGTAGTTAATTTTGTCTCTCCCAAGATTAGAAAAAATTCAGATGCTCACATTTCTACTGATGTGTAGATAACTTAGTGGCAATTTGAAGTGTGACAGGGAGGAAATGCAATATGCAATAATGTACAAGGTCAAACTGACCTGTAAAACAGAGGAGGAAAAAGAAGAGATTTTATTAAAAAACAGATTTTGCATTTTTGCATAGACCAAACAGCTTTCAGGTCCATTTTCTTTACACATCTCCGTTCTTCATAGGGGGACACTTCAACATGCTTCTTTGAAGTTTTAGGAGATTAAATACACTTAAAAAAAGCTAGACCAATCTCTGGCAGCCCTTATTCTACCCAAAAGAGGAGTTAATGTATAATGGGACATGCTAGCAAGTGCTCCAGGAACCATCTATATGTACTGTGGCTGCCAGGGCATGGTGACATCATCATTGCTTTGCAACTGTCACTGTACAAATGAGATCAAACTAGTGAGGAGTATCCTGACACGGCCATAGGTTTGTTTCACTTTGTGGGAGTGTCCTGTGATCTTTTAGACATAAGCTTTTAGAGAGCTTATGTCTTTTTCTTTAGAGACCTTAAGTCTTTTAGAGAGCTTATGAGCTTTGCAGGATGAGACCAATTCCAGTGTGCAGAAATGGAAGACCAGCCAAACATTATCTTTAATTCAGATCCTGCTAGGAAACCATCATCTGTTTCTTGGCTTGTAATAGAGGAAAAATGAAAGTCAGGAGAAGAAGCCAAAACCTCAGGTTACACTACCAAAGAACAACAACAACAGAAAAAAAAAAAAAAAAAGAAAAAGTCTCTATCCTTCAGGGACACTGAAAAAAAATAACTGGATGCGACTGGCCACAATACCTTCTTCACTCTTCATCTAAAGAGATATAAGAGAACTCAAAAGGAATGGCAGGTAAGAGAGGAGGAAGAGGTTGCAGGAAAGATGACTTGCCTGTCCATCGTGGCCTTTTCTGTGGCAGCAGTGAAGAGAGGGTGGAGTGTAAGAGCAGAGAAGTGGTGTTCCCCTTCCAGAGGTGAACCCTCTTGTTGGGTCTCTTCACTCTTACATGTGTTTTGTGAGGGGAGAGAGACCCTCTTGATGATCATGGTTTAAGCATCAGCTTGGCACTCCACTGGTTCTCTGTATTAGTCCATGATGCTGTCCCAGAGGCTTAGAGGAAAAACAGACAGGCAAACATAAAAGCACTGTCAGGCCATGTGGGGTTGGTTAGGAACATGGAAATAAAGCATATGAGGTCTTCAGGTTATATTTTATAAACTAAGATGGGTTGTCCAAGTCTGATCCAGCCAGAATCCTGAACCTTTAGCAAATTGTATTTCAGCCCTATAATAGCGTATGTTTGAGGATGAGTTGTTCTTTAGTTTCTTAGGTATTTTAAAAAGTTTTTTTCTTTAAACTGCCTGGAGACTGCACATAACCATAAAAATGACATTCCCAGTGAGATCAAGAAAGCTCTAGTCTCCTAAAATAGTGTCTGAATTGTAAAGAAAGAAATAGAAAAGGGGAGTGGGGGGTGGGAGTGGAAAGAATACCTCACTTCTTTTAGTTGACTAAGCCATCTATCTTTCTATCATTAATCTTCTTATACTGGGGAGATTATGAGAAAAGAGGTAACTCTTCAGTTACTTCATTATCTCTTTAGCCATGTGTCTTCTGAGAAACTTCAGTGTTTTTCTGACCCAAACATAGCAGCAAGATAACCTCACTTCTTATTAACGTTGACAGAGGTACCTTGTCTCAACAGACTCCATAGATCTCTCTTCCTTTGGCATTGTACATCACAGAGTCCTTGTATGAACATCTCAAGGATATGCAGTAGCTGGCTTTGCAGCTATGTCCTCTAAGGCTTTTCAATCTTTCATACCACTCCCCCTTCCTTTAGAAATGATGTGTTACCCAATTCTGCACATTCAGAATTTACCATTCCTTGGGCTGCCATGCTGGCATTCATTCCCTGTGGTTCTTAAAAAGACAGCAGTATTTCATAGCTTTATTTATGGTAAAAGTAACTTAGTTTTACATTCATGAGATTGTTCTTAGAGCTTTGAAGTTAGCTTTAAAAATTATTTAAACTCACCCAGGACCCTGGTTGTCCACATTCATGTCACAGACATCCATTTGGATGCAGTGGCACCAGAACTGTCAAGGAAGTGGCTTTTCAACTTAGGCAGTTCTGGAGAATTCTTTCTTTGTAAAAGCTTAAGCACCACTCAGTCCTCACAGTGCAGGAACAGGGCTAGGTTTCTTGGTGTGCTTAAATGAAATTTCATTTGCAGCAATGAAAATACACTGGAAAGAATGGAGGAGAAGAGGCTAGGAAACTGTTAATGCTCATTTTTTTTGCCACATCTCCTAAGCGATAAGGAGATATTTCCTAAGAAATACCAAGGAGGTGCAGTAAAATAATGGAACACAAATAAATGAAATAACCTAACCTTAGCTTTTTATTTTTTTATTTTTATTTCTCTTATCCCTTCTGAATCCTGTCATTTGAGTATGCTGCTTTTATGCTGCAGTGTCAGTTCTTTTCACTGCCATACTAGTAATTTTGTTTCCTTTTTGAGTATTGTATTTTTTGTGGCTTATTTTAGGCTGCATTCTGCCTTCCGTGTTGCTACAGGGTAGCTCACTTTCTGCCCTCCCAGTTGAACAAGGAATATAAAGGGAGGAAGAGACTAATCAGAGAGAGTACAAAAGGAGACAGAATGTGTCCCTGAATGCTTAAACTCATCAAGAGAAGGCCTGCTGCCTTTTCTATTTTGAATGCACAGTTGGTGCCCAATATCAAATACTCTTCTTTGGATGGTGAGGTGTAAGGCTGCCTGAATTGAAAGCATCATAGTCCAAGTGCTAATTCTTATTCCCTACTCTATCCCACAAAACGTTGTCAGTTTATCTCTTTAGGTTTGCATGCTCCCAAGAGCAAATTGGAAGTAGTTTAATCCTACTGCCTTTATGACACCTGAATAAAACCCAGCTCCCTGTATGCATTTAAGGGGTTATGCAGACATCTCCACAAGGCACAAATAAACAGAGATATCCAGGTCAGCAGCATCACAGAGAGCAGTCAAGCGCCAAAAAGGAGTGAGATAAAATGGCAAGCTAAGGTGAAGAACTCTGGCAGGACTCCTGGAAGATAGAGGCCAAGGCAGCATCTACTAACTTGATGGTAGCTTCCTTCACCTCTTTCTTCATATAGTTATACAGGAAGGAACATGTGTTTTTATATGTATATGCAGTTCCTAAATATCTACATGAAGAAAGAGATGAACATAGTGTATATAGCAAGTTATGTAAAACTAAACATGCACTGACACATGCAAAGAGAGAAGCATACTTCCTCTTGGATATATCAGTAAAAATAACAGATGAGCCAAAAAGAGACAACTTCCTCAGAGGCCAGGGAAAAGAGGTACATGGTATGTGTTGCAGACTCTGTCAGGAGTTTTTGATGCTCTGAAACAAAGCAGGATCACACTTTGGGAAGCCAGAATAAGACCGATAAAATGAGGAAACTCTGGTAGAGGTAATACACATGATTATTTTTCCTTCTTTTTACTACTTTTTTTAATTTAATCTGATTGCCTTTAAAAAAAAAATTCTTTTCATGGCCAAAATACCAAAAAAAAAAAAGAAAAAAAAGAAAGAAACAGATATTGAAACTACCTTGTTCACTTGGAAAAACAAGCAATAAGGCAACAGAATATTAGAGCCATTAGTTATCCACCAAGTCTTAGCATCAGTGATAGAATTTCAGCTGTCAAAAAACAGCAAGATCAGAAAATGCAGATCATTACTTAGCTCAGTAGATTTTTCTTCCCTGTGTGCAAGAAAATAAAGCAGACTGCATGAAGATACGCTTTACAAGAATTGCAGTGGTTATTCACTCAGAGGTCCCAGTTTTTAAGAATAAACTCCCATATACCTTCCACACAATCCAGTTTTGCCAGTTTAAAAAGCCACACTTGCACTGTGCTTTCACATGGGTAAAGGGACAATTAGAACAGCTATGTACTTAGTGCACGGCTTCTGCTTTCTTTTGTTTTGCAGTGTTATGTGCCAAGGACAACTCATCTTTCCTTGTGGAATAGTTTTGTTGATCTGCACAGACACATTTGAAAATGCAGTACTGTTGCTGGCTAATAAAACTTCTGGTAGAGGGACTTCAATAGATGTAGCCTTACACAGTAATCTATTGCTTGTGCTATTTCAGCTTCAGTTGAATGTGCTGAAATTTAAGTATGTGCTTCATGCTCATTAGAGTGCCCCTAAATGGGCAAACTGTTTTAAAATATTTTTATAGATATCTTCTCCAGAAAAAAACTTTGTCCATCTTGGCAGAGATGTAGATCAATGTACACAAAAGGGTGCTAACTTTTGCTTTCACACCCAGTAAATGAGCATAGATTAAACATAAATTTCATTTTAGTAAAGAGTATCATGAAAGAAAAAAATAAGAAGCAAAAATTAACCAGCAAAAAAGATGATAAACAAACAAACAAAAACACATCCAACTGATGACAAAAACTTTTAAATCAATTTTTCACTGAAAACAATTTATTAAATGTGCATAAGAGCAAAAGAACACCAGCCCACCCTGCAGTTGTGGCTTGCACTAAAAACAGAGGTGATGTGCTGAGCTTCACTGCCTCACAATCAAACAGCCGAAAGCATGCTGTCATAAGCTTTGGTGCTGAAGAGACTGAAAAACAAATATATTTCTATCTTTACTGTCCAGTGAATATGAACTAAAAAAAAAATAGAAAGGACATAATGATATTTCAGGCATTTATTTGTTTCCTCTTTTATTTTTTTAAGGAAAATATGTACCAGTCATACCCTTTTAAGATATCAAAATTCTTTAAAGTTAATCTTTCCAACAGAGATCAAAGACACAATCAGGAATGTAGGAAATGCTATGTTATATCCAATTGTAATGAGTGTTTCTTTAATGCTCATTAAGGAGGAAGGAAAATGTAAACAGAAAAGAGATGCAGCATCTCCTTTTGGCAGTAAATCATTCTTTGCAATCTGTTATTTAATTAATTGTTGAGGCTGATCAGATCCTATAGCAGATATTGGCAAGCATGAAATAAATGCCATGAAAGAGAAAGGAAGCAGCTGACCGCAGTGACAGCTTAAAGATGAGTCATCTATAAACAATAGATATGTAGCAGTGAAATCTGGTTGCATATATAGCTCTGTTAAAAAAAAATCAGGACCAGTCTCACTGCAGACTTTCCTCTCCTCTCCTCTCCTCCTCTTCTTTTCTCACCTTTGCCTTTGCCATTCTTCTCTCTCCTTGTTGCTCAGAGTTTTCTGTAGTGGTAAAAGTTGCATTTCATCATCATGTTATTTTCAGGCATAATATAGGTCATCTATATTTCTGTAGATTACTTTTGAATTTGTAATACTCTTAATAACAACAGCAAGTGAGCTATTCTCAACCGCTCTCCAGACTGAAGCATTGTGTGAAATGCAGGACATTTAGACCTCCAAAAGAATTGTCAGTGGTTGGTAACCACTAGAAGTGTTTTTGTGGACTGAGAGCGGACCTCTCCTCCTTACACATTTTCTTCTTTCTCCCATGCACCACAACACATGGATGTTGTATTTGCTAGGCACCCTGAAAAATCAGTTTGGAGGCCATGGGTGGGCTACAGCATCACTGCTGTGCATTGCACAGCTGGGATTTGGTGGACATTGCTGTTAATCATTGTCCTGAAAGGCAAAGCATAGTGTTGCTGGTGGGATACCCTTTTGACTTCTAAGAGCATTTAGTGCTGATATAAAGCCCAGCTTAAGTAGAGCATTGAAGTGCACAAGGGGTCTATAGCACAAAACTTTTGGTGCTGAAGGATAAAACTAAATCCTGACTAAATCCTCTGCAAAAAGTACCTGGGCACCAGAATCAGGACATTACAAGAGGATCAGGGCCTGTAATGTTTATCTGTACATGCACACCGTAGGGAGAAGAGCTGCCCTGGGATGGGTACCAGAGGAATTTCTGCAGTTGTGGTGGCTCAGATCTATCGTAGGCCATTACAGCACAGAACGTGCAAGAAATGGTGGATGTGGATGGCTGCACAGTTAGCCATTTGATCAGTATCCTTATGAATACAAATAGCGTGGTAGGAGTTAAAGTTCCCATCCAAATGACATACACTTCTTTAAATGGAGACTTCACTGAACTTTAATTAGCTAAAATAATAGGTTTTTGAGAGTGGTTCAATATATGAACTGGTGAAAAATAAAAGAAGAGGGTTATTGGAACGCATTCCTATGAGTCAGTTATTTTGTTTTTGTGTTCTCCTTGATGAGCTATCTTGAAGCCCCTCCACATTTAAATTTTGTTGGCAGGAGCAGAACTCCCCAGAACGAGAAAACAGATTATGTTTTGCCGAAGTTAGAAAAATGAATGGAAAACAAAAAAACCAAAATCATTTAGCTAAAAAAAAAATCTATTGATTAATGAAATCAAGTTTAAAACCAGAGAAATATCTTTGCTTTCAGATCCAAATATTTATTTTGCTTGCATTTTCATGATTTATGCCTGGCTTTCCAAGCAAGCAAGAATACATGACCATACTCAGCCATTCTCCCACTGCCTTTTGAAAGTGTTCACCAATGCAACCAAGATTTTCCTGGAGGAAGAGACCTCAAAGATCATGAAAGTCCCATCTATTTTGTGAAAATTGTGGAGAAAAACTGTAATCCTTACTTCTATGAAGGAAAATCCACAGCATCGTCTCAACAGTTGATTGCTCTACTGTGGCCACTTCTTCTCCCTGCAAATCCAGAGCTTAGGACAAGTACTGAAGCTTAACTTCTGAGGAATGAAAAAGGCTAAGAGCCTGTTGGCACAGGGAGGAGGGGTAAAGTCACATACAGAAGTAGGAATATTCTGATAATTGCAAAGAGGTAGTGAAACCAGCCTCTGGAAAAGTTTTGTGGTTCACAAAATCTGTTGAGTCTGCCTTTTTCCTTTCAGCTCAGCAGTTGAAGCTAATTCTCACCTTGAAATAGAATTATGCTGATGTCCTGTTTTCCTGCACTGTTATCCCCAGCTTGCTATGGGTTCTGTGGAATGAATAGAGTTCTGTGTTCTAAAACAATTTCTTAAATCCTCTACAGATTGTTTTATTTTCTAGTGTTTGTTTACCACACTAAGGTAGAGCTGTAAAAGCAGTACAACCAAAAGCACATGAAGTAGTCTCAGTAGGAGAGGTTGATTAATTTGTAAGCTTTTTTTCCTCTTCCTTTAACTGTCTTATTTCTTGTGACAATATTCCTTCTGATATTCCCCTCTCAACTTCCTATGTCATTTTTCAGCTTGCAACTCTCTGTTATTAAATGCAAGGTCTTTGCTTAGCTGCTTTCTGAAGTGGACAGAGGGAAGCTTTTGTTCGTCTCATTCCCCATTTGAGTGCTGGAGGCAAGGGAAGTGTGAAGAGAGAGTGCGAGCAAGCGCAAAACACTGGCAGGTCCCGTTTTCTCTTGCCTGCTTTGCTCCATGAGCTGCTTTTGCAGCTCTGTGTTTGCTATTTGGCTGCTGTGTCCTGGCTCAAGGCAGGACCCTGTCTGCCAGAGGCTTTGCAGCAACAGCTTGATGAGATACCTCTTCTGTTATCATGTCCAGGGAAAAAGAGGGGAGGAGATTTGGGGAGTGGGGAAAGGTTAACTGCACCTGTCTGCAGAAGAGGACCACAGGAATTGCCATGCCCTATTAGACCACTGGTTCACTGAGTCCTGTGCCCTATCTCGAATCCTGGCCAGTACCAGATGCTTCAAAGAGTGAAGCAGGTCCTATGCAGCAGGCAGCCACAGTAACAGGATGTGTGCCCTGAAGTCTCAGAATTTCTATCAAAAAACCACTTGTTTATTCTTTTGATAGTTCCTGTTACTGCCTTGGATATTTAACCCATAGAATGACGCTCACTGTATTCATTTCTTCCTGCACTCCCTCTCCTTCAGAAAAGTTTGTGCAACAACAGTTTCCCACTCATCTTTGCTAAACAGACGAAGGATTTGCTTGCAGGGAGAAATATGCGATCTCTTAGTAGTAGTTTATTTCTATAGGGATTTGAAGTTAAGGGAATTCCTCTGCAGTTATAGTCGCTCTTTGGCTGCTTGTCGTAACTTCTCAGACAGGTCATGTATTTCCCTCCACTCCAATCTGCTGTTACACTATATATGTATATGTGTATATTACATTTTGCATTAACATTTGTTAAATACATTACAACCTGCAGTTTATCTTAATCAGCAGATTTAGGACCTTTGTGTCTGTCTGCACACCTAGGGAATTCAGAAATAAATCACTGCTCTTAGGTTTGTTTTTAATTCAACTGTGTTTTACAGGAAGTCGAGGGGCTTGGCCAGTATCACCTGGACTCTCCTGTGCAATAAAACATTTTTCATATGCTTTCCCAGGTGGAAGGAGAAGCCCAATTCAATTTAATTTTCTGCAGTTTTAAATTTTAATGCATATGCACGTATTTTTATTGAATTTAAGCTCTGCTGGTCAAAATTCATGTGTTGGAGATAATGCAGGCAGTAGTCACAATTATTTTCCTGCCACTTATGTAATGATTTTCCTTGGCATGTTTTACATAAAGAATACTCTTCTCTGAAGTGGGTTTGCTGCTAAAAGAAGGCAGAATAAGCTAACAAAATGAACCACTCCAAGCAACTCAAGTTTGTTAGGCAGGATTTCCTAGGTATTCGGAAATAGAGTTTTTGATAAGATGTTTCCTAAAATACATTGGCGTATGAGGTGGAAACTGCATTGATATAAGATAAACATGTCTTTTCCTTAAAACCTGTTGAAAGTAGGGTTGTTTGAATTAAGGAAAGAGTATTTGTATAAAGTTTTAGGCCTTCCTCCAGCAGACCTTTGGACAAGCAAATAGCTTTGTACTGTGAATCTGTTCCTGGGCATGTGTGGAGGTTCTTTGCCTGTGCGGTGAGCCCTACTGCCTAGACTTGCCTGCCGTGCCTAACAAGGAAAGCAAATATTCCCATTTCCTTCCTTTGAGCACCAGTATCCATAGATCTGTGCCGTTGCTTAATTTAGGGATCCATAGCACTCAGCAACTATGGGTTTGTGAAGCACCTCCTAGGCCTTGGTCCCCTCCTTGGGTGCTGTGGCAGGGGATGTTGGCTTCTGGGTACACTGCACAAGGTGTATTTTAGCACCTTGATGGCTAATACATTGGAGTGAAGTCTGTCTCTGCAACAGTTTGTATGTTGTACTTAGCATGCTGAGTCCTCTTCAGTGGTGGGAGACACTGAGCACTCAGGTACTAGGAGTAACAAATAATCACCAAATGAAAAATGTTGTGAGGCATGTGTAAAATTGACTCAAACAAGAGGCAATTGTCACAACTTAGATCAGAAACAAGAGCTTTTTTTTTCTTTCTTTTTTCCTTTCTTTTTTCTAACTAACTGGGCTGTAGCTATAGTGCTTCATTATGGCAATCAAGTTTCTGTCAAGAGCTAAGAAAGACAGGGAGCTCACAGGGACCACTCGATATAAGTAGTAGTATTCACCTTTTGTTTGTGAAATTAGTCTAAAAGTTTAACAAATTATAAATAATTGGTGAAATGAAAAATGATTCAGTAATGCATTCAAGGAGCAGTTTTCATATTAGAGAATTGATCTGGTACATGTTCAGAGGAATTCTTTGCAATGTTATTTAGCAGTAGGGATCAGAAATATTCATTTTCTCACAGTAAGATGCATCTAACACTTCTGCTAATTTGGAGACAGTTAAAATTGGAATGTAGCAGGACTGTTGTAATCGAGCAACTCATGCCATACTTATGGGGAACAATGAGATGGTTTTGATTTCTGGAGCAAAACTAAATCTCCAGACTACTTACTTTAAGATAGTTACAGACTGTATCAGAATTGGGCTAATCGGTTTCTAAAGATTTTTCTGTTACTGAACCAAAAAAACCTGAAACATCTCTTTGTTGATTCTGAAGAAAATAAAGAAAAAAAATAACCTAAAGAAAGAAAACAACCTGAAGAAAATGACCCAAGTTTACAAATGCAGATGATGTTTGCATGTATGTGTTTTATACTCTCATTGTGCTTTTTGAAGGCCAAAGTGTTCCCAGCAGTGGTAAATGAAATTTGTTCTTTTCAGGTGGAGTAGATATTGGTGGTTTGTGCTTCCTTATTATTTTATTAAGTACAGTCCTGATCTGTACTTGATCTGAGGAAGGGAGTTATTATCTTGCCAGTAGTTATTGCAGTATTACAACATTGTTATGTGCTGTAAATGCACATTTAAAATGCATGGTATGCCTCTGTCTTTAGCTGGACAGACACACCTTGCTATTCAAAGCTTAGTATAGAGTATAGCTTTTATATGGACTGTACAGAGAAAGCTGCAAGAAGAAAAAGGTTGGAGACGGAATCTCATATAACTAAGTAACAAAGCAAATGCCTGCTTGAGGAACTTTAAAATAATGCAGGAAAGAATCATATATTTGTTCTGTCTTTTCAGCTAAAAAGGCAGCTCAAATAGATTTCATTTAGATACTAATTTAAAATAACAATTCTTTACAGAAGAGTAAGTCCTTGGTAACATCCTTCTGAAAGACAGAAGTTACATTGCTGGGAAGACATTTGCTGGGAAGCACAAGGGTTTTCAGAAGATAGTATTGCCTATACAGAGAGTTGGGCTTTCAGGAGAACCTAAATCACTTTAAAACATCAAATAAGTCGCCAGTGGCATACTGTTTGAAATCACTGAAGATCCAGATATCAGATTTGCAGAAAGAATGGCTGGAAACAAAACACTTTTTGAAAGTCTGTCATGCACTGTAGGCATAAGCATTTGAAAATCAGTTCTTCAGCAATAAATCCCCTTCTTTTCCCCTGAGATTTCAGTCTTCTTGGGTTTTTCTTTGTATTTATTAAAATAAAGGAGCCTAAGAAAATAGAATCAATTTCTTTTAGTCATTTCTGATGAGTGCACTGTCATTAGAGACTAATACTACATACCTAAACCCACATACTACCAACAATAGGATATCTGATGAAAAATGAATTCAGCGTGATCTCGCAAAAACCTCAACACTTCCTGATAAACTCTGAGCACCTCAATTGGATTTAGTAGAATTGGGGTTGCCTTGAAATCACAAGGGAGTCACTCAGCACTCTAAAAGACCATATCAGCAAAAGAGCTTGATAGAGCAACAACAGAAAAAGCTATGACTTGCAGTAGCACTGGGATAACTTCACTTAACAAGATTCTTTTTTATTTGTCTTACTATGCTGATCAGTTTGATCCTAAACATAGAGGAGCTTAGGAAAAGCAATTTACTTATCCAATTTCTCAGGAAAAGAAGGAAAAGCATAAGAAAAATACTAAAATTCAAAAACTGAAAATGTAGGGAGCTCATGACTGTTTACACCCAGCTGTGAGCCATTACTCACATGAGCAGTCACACTGATTGCAGTGGATCTATTTGTGGAAGCTGGAGCCCATGCCTGGGAGTGGAGCCAACACAAGGCACAGGAAATGTAGGCATTAGCTTAGGGAGTGCAGGCTGTGTTAAAAACAGCCTGCTCTGCCCATGCCTCAGGAAGTGTAAGTCAGGACAAAGCTTCTTCTATGTTTCAACCCTCTATTGGCACCCACATGCTCCAGTGAGGAGCTTCATCTCTCTCAAAGTCTCTTCTCTGAATACCCTCCTCTGGGAATAGCAGAAGTGACAAGCAGGGGTCTACAACAGAGTCACTGGAAAAAAAGAAAGATGAAATTCCCTAGCTGGGTCTCCCTTGGTTGCCTGGGAGTTTACCAGTTCCCCTTTAATTCTTGCTATCCCTGTTCCTCCTTCCCCTGCGGCCAAACCCCTGAGCTCCACCTTTCCTTCATACCCACTGTGGAACAAAGCCCCTTCTGTCGCACAGAGACTTGAAAAATTCTCCTACAGTCCTTTTACCTTCCAAAAATCACTTCGCATCTCCCTATACCCTTCCTGACCCTTCAACATTGCCTGTCACCAAGGCACCTTCACCTGCTGGCAGGTGTCTTGTTCAAATCTGGCCTGTTGCTTAAGCTGCTAAATTGAATTTGCTTGAAGGAGCATTGGATTTAGCATTTAGTGATTCATAGGTGAAATGAGTTTTCATGATTGTCTTAAATGGGCTGTGGCACAAAACTTGAAGACCTTTGCTAACAGCTCAAAGGCAAAAGAGCAGGGCATGACATGTTAAATCCCCTTCTTAGAAAGTACTTGCTTGTTCCTACTGTGGAGCTGTATCATCAGGGGAGTGAAATATGATTTGGAAAATAGTCCTCAGACTGTTTTTATGGTGGCTGAAATTTATGGTCAGTTTGCAGAGGAAAAGTGTGATAGATAAAAATGACTAAAATTGTCCTTTATCCTTTTATAACTTCTTTCTTGGATTTAGGATGCAGTGGAAGGGGGAGGATCTTGGTTTTTGCTGTGTACATCGAGTGCTGTGGGCCGCTGTATGAATCTGAGCTTTCATGTGACTGTGGAAGCCTAAAAAGATACCTAGCGTAAACTGCTTCTCTTTGATTTTTTTTCCCCAGATTTCTACTGATATCTTTAATGTGCCTTAAACAGTAATTTATTTAAGATCTGGGATATTTTCACTTATCCCACAAGTGACATATAACCAAACACAGTTGGAAATTTTGGCCATCTTCAAACTGTCCTTAGCAAGCCAATGACTCATTTCAAGGAGAAAAAGGAAAACAAACAAAGAAACAAACAACACCCTCTCCCCCCAGAAAAACAACAACAACAATATAATTGTTATATTGTTATATATTAATTAATTATAATTAATATGTATATGTATTAATTGTTATATATAATCCATGTAATTTTTAGACGAATGTTTAAGTTTATGCTAAAATAAATACGGATTGAAGAAGGTGCTTCATTGCTTTCATGTAACAGAGCCCAAGAGAATAATATAAACCTAATTTAGATTTCAATTATTTTGTCTTTTAAAGCTTTAAGCATACCTGTAGGAAATCCCGGCAATTACACAATCCAGCTAATTTAGTTAACAGTCACTTGCCATAAATTCTCTGATTTTGCTATAAATTCCTTGTACCATCTGAATTTTTCTTGTTACTAGCTTTATTTTTCTTTCTACCTACAGAGCTGAAGATGTATGCCTGTTTCTGTTCTGCTGTTTAAGTGACCATTTGGCATTCAAGACACTCAAGCTCATTGCTCTGCCTCAGCTACAGAAATCCTCTATTATTTTTTGGGGGGTGATGAAATGCTAGAGCCACAAGGATACATCAGCCCCTTATGCACATTTATTTTTATGAAAGCCTGAACACTTAGAACTTCCATGTCAGAAATCTTGATCCTCAGAAAACACTGCTTGACTCAATGCAGACATATACGACCATGAGGAGAACAAATGGGCTCTATCTGGAAGTGTACCTCACAATATCTGCTGAGGAGCACTATAGCATTCAGCTCAGAGCAGCTGGGCTAGGATGCACAAACAACCATTTCCCACCCTGCCTCCCCAGTGAGGCCGGATCCATTTTGCATCAGAGCAAATCTACTTAATGTTTTTTTTACACAGCAGATGGCAGGTCACGATGGACAATTTCTTTTTCTTTTTTTTACTGTTACTACTAGGTTAAAGAATAACAATCCATTTGTCTTTCCTTTTTTTCTGATGCAGTTAATTATTCAATGCCAAACGAAATATTTCCAGCATTGAAAATGAGACCGTCTGTGGACTCCCAAATACTAAATACTTTTCACTTAGTGCTAGAAAGCCTTTCTCTGAAAGCAGAGAATACAAATTCAAATACTCTTAGTTGAAGTTTTCCCTGTTTCTGTCTATGAACTTCAAAGTGTATAGATGTAGCAGTCTGTGCACATGCTGAGCCCAGTGCTCCCAGAATGTGTTCGGTCTAATCTGTGGGAATCCAGTGAAGCCAGGATATGTTGGACTCTGAACATTTGCTCTAAGCTGATCCCAAATCTATGGTGGTAGTAGTCTGGCAATTTAGGACATCTGGAATTCCTAGTAGTGCGGTCAAAATCCTCTGGTTCTGCGTGATGGAAAAATAATTTGTTTGGTGGATACAGTATAGTCCGCCCAAAAGGAAAGCTATTCTGGGTGTGCCAAAAGTTTCTCTAGTGGGAAAGTGCACATCTGGACACCTGCAGATCTGCAGATCTCAAGACAGTCCAATGAATGTTAGTTGTGATCGGACTGTAAAGCACCTGCACACCTCAGAGAAAGGCTGAAAGCCTGATCAGCAACTTCATGTCTTCTCTCTCTCTGCCACTTTTGTTAGGTGACTCCTTCCATAAGCAGAGTTTGGTGAACATCCCTACACAGGTACCAGTCTCTTCCAACACATTGCATGCAGTCTTCACCTTGAACAAGGGGTTGCAGTAGGTAGCCAAGTCTAGGAACTGCATATGTCAGCATGACATTGGAAGTTACAGTTTTGTGTGTGGCTAAGCTGATCTTCTGCCTTATATCCAAAAGGAAGAGCACTCGGTTTTCTCTCCTCCCCTCCCAGATTTTATGCTTGTCAGACACATTTGTGAGTTCTGCTCCATCCTTCCTTACAATAAGCCTGAAGTTTCTGGTTGGCTCACTAAGGGTCTTGTGTAGCTCTGCTTTAAGGTTTCCAGTTCACACAGATGAGTAAAAATAATTTTTCTTAATGGATGTCCACAGGACAGTGAGATGATACGGATATTGTAGGAATATTTAGCTAAATTATTTTAACTAACCCAGATAAAATATTTTGTTACTATTCTGGAGCAACGTAGTTGAGCTTTATACTATGTGTTAATCCCAGTTGGAGAGCTCAAGTGACAACAAAGGTCTGCATTCTCTGAATTGGGTATTCTTAGAAAAGTTAAATATTTTAAGGCAATTATTATGTGTAGCCATCATCATGTATTCGATGTAGATATGTGCTGTCTTTTGGATCCTTGGTTTCAACATACCAGGCTTTTCTGTTATTCCTACTATTTCTGCTATTTCTGTTGTTCCAGGAATGATTTTGTCAGATAAGTCTGCAACATAAAGCTGTGGACTCTCCAGTACAGACCATTTTACCATCTTTGGCAGCATGCTGAATTTGCTGAGTTTAAACTTGGTAAATATTCTAATTTTTATTCTGTTGTCCCTTTTTTTTTTTTTTAATATTCCTGAGGACATGCCATATTTGTCCATTTGTGAAATATTTGCGTATTATTATGAATGCTTCTGAAATGTTGCCAAGTTAGGGAAGAAATAACACAAGTTAGAAAGTTTTCAGTAAAAGTCTTTATCTCCTGCTGCTCTGGTCCATATGAATTAAAGATGACACGACTTTCTCAAATGAGCCAGCAAGAGTACAGGGTAAAATAATATGTTTTGAAACAAAATATTTGAATACAGTTTCTTTCTCATTTTGATCCCAGCCTTGCATATTTATGAATACATATATATAACATTAAGTATATGTGTATTAAGTAACTACTGGAATGTATGTGTACACATAAATACATAAATGTAGGCACATGATTATGTATTTATATATTCATATATACCCATAAGCAAATATGCAAGTAGGATTCTTTGAAAAATCCTGATAGATTTTCATTGGAGCAGTTAAAAATCTGTTTCTAATGGCTGGATATTGCTATATTTGTTAGTATTGTTCTTCACTTTAAATTTGAAGCACTATCTTGTGTTTTTTTTTAAAAAAATTTTGTTTTAGCACTTATTTACAAATGTTTGTGTGGCTAATATGCTTTCTTTTTAATGGTTAGACATCTATGACACTTTTTTCCTATAGCTTCAGATTCCCAGCCTTATTTAAAATAATGGATGTAGCATTGGATATCATGCACTAAAACTTGTTATTAAAATTATGATACACGATAATATCTGCAAAGCATATTTTCCCGAGGAGAGAAAAAAAATACTAAGAGAAAATAACAATTGTAAATCATACATAAATTACCTGACATTTCCTTCTATTGTATAATCACTTCTATAAAGCTAGTGGTGCTACAGAGGATTTCATATCGCTAGCTTTAAAATACAGCTGCTTACATGAACTTATGACTATGCAAAAATATTGGAAGAGAAGTGAATTCACTCTTTTATAATAGTGAAGTTACCATTTCTGTGAAGTTTCTCCTGACTGAGTAAAAACTGTGGTCTAGGTGGTAAGTCACGTGGCTAAGAAGAGACCTGGGTTTATTCATTCTAGCTATTCTCCTAGAAATCCTGCCTAGTTATAGATGCTTGACCCAAATGGCATTCATATCCAAAGTGTTTGGCTACAAGCATCTTTAAGACATGACTTTGAGACCCAGAACTTGGTGAGGAAGAAGCCCTGTCACAAACATGCTGCTGCTTGTAATGAAGATGGGCTGTGAGCTTCTGGCCGAGTCCCCCTCTCTGCATGCCATGAAGACATGAATTTGACAGACAGGGAAGCCAAGACTCTTCTCTGAGTGAAACAACACTGTGTATATATTAGTGCTGTAGTTTGTAGGAGTGTCCTTTTGCAAAAAATACTCCAGTCATTCCAGTGTCTCACTTGTATATTGCATGTTTTGTTTCTCATCATGACTCAGAGCACACATGGTGGATTTCTCCAGCTTGAAATTAAGCAAGAAGATGCCCTCCTGCCCCTCACTCAGTCCACAGGGTTAGGCTAGAGGTAGTTCTGAGTAAAATCCAGTTTAATGCTCATAGCATGAACTACTCCACTCATTGTGTGCTCAGTAAATCTCTTCCTATTGAATTGCTTAACATTGTGCAGAGTTGTATTGCATGAGATATATAAGCAGTGAATTAGGAATGTGGTCTTTCCAACAATGTGGTTGTCCACAAGTCGTGCTACAGAGAGCACAGCACATCTGAATCCACTCTCAGACCAGTACAAGGCGGGATAGACAGGCCCTATATAATTCAGCACAACTTTTTCATTTATTTGCCGTTTTCGTTTTCCTATTCATTGACTTTCATAGGTATTTATAATAGAGTATAAGAGCACTTGTAAAGCGCCTGCAGTGATGGAGATTTGATCTCATTTGAGCCTTCTAGGAACTGCTGTTACACAGATAAAATAATAATGATGCTAATAGTCTCCAAGTACATGTGATAAGGCACTGCACATTTGTGACCAAAATATCTAATCCAAGGCACATTCAGGACTGCAGTTTAGCTCTCCACACTAATGTGAGATTTGAGAATCACAGTAATGTTCTTTGGTTTAAGGGTCTTCTTTATTTTAAAGTTAATTAGAGACATATATTCCACCATTCTACATAGTTTTGGTGTCTTGTTTTCCCCTCTGAATTCCTGTTAAAACTGCTTTTGAAGTACCCACGAGCCCTATGACAAAATGACAACAGTAACAACAGCTGCTGTGAATGAGTGCTGTGTTGTTTTAAAGATGCTGGTTTTGTTCTGTTGTGTTTTTTTTTTCTTTTTTTTTTAATTAATAAATATATTGAGTCCCTCATTGGGATACTTGTTAGACATTATATTCCACATGTGGAATCTGGCAGGGCTATGAGAAAAAATTGAGCTGAAACAGCCTTTCGGTAAACAGAAAAATGAGCGTATACCAATTTCAGAACCTCTCTGTCTAGAATTACCAAAACAAACAGCTTGGAAATTGGAAATGTGTTTACCCTGGCCCCTCACCCTGGCAAAGCAATCTGGCCCCACAGAATGGAAACTATGCATTTGAAATATCGCAAACACTATAAAGGTTTGGAGACCAAATATGGAAAAGGCTGCAAGCATTCTGGCTTGAAATACGTAAGGAATGGAGAAAAGAGCTAGCTGTAGTTGTCATGGGATGATGACAGACCCCTCAGCTGTACAGGGTTAGACACAAAACTCTTCTCTTTTCAAGGGAAGAAACTACTGTAACTTTACTAGTCTGCTATTCCATGAACTCTAAAGTAATGCGTGTATTTTTTTTTCAGTGTCATTACAAGCATTTTAATGGGAACCATAGTACGCTTTTGTCTGTACTATTATGTCTACAGATAATAAAATAATAGAAAAGATTTAAAAAAACTCTATAGTTATCAATCTTCGAATTGTTTTGGCAAGAAATATCTTCTGCTATTCGTATATATTATGCTGTTCAGATTTCTGTAAATTACATGAAATGACGCATTAAAATGCGAACAGAAAAAAAAAACCCTTTGATCTCAAAATTTACTGGTGAAATGGTTTTAAAAGGGTTATTGGAAAGTCTACTAAACCAAAATAGGTCACCTTACAAAATTGCATGGGCTGTTAAAATACATGCTACTTGGTGAGTTTTTAATTTGGTGAATCACAGGGCAGACCACTACAGTACTTTGCACCTATTTTGGGGTCAGAACTGACTGATAATAGTTCATCTTAATAGTATCAAGTGCTCAAGCATATTTTAACATATTCAGTATATTTATAGGCATCCTAAAAAAGAGGTAATTAGCACACTGCCATTCTATTTCCATCATCCACTAAAAATGCTGAGTCTGAAGCCAAGTCTTTAAATGTCTGAAGTCTTTAAATCCCCTGGCTTCCATTGTGTTGTGCTTATTTAATCCACTAGTTACTCCATAATGATAGATATAATTTCATCTGTTCCTTGGTAATCCTGGACCATCCTATCAGCACTGTCTAACAACTTGCAGGCTGGATTGTGTTCAAGGTGTAACTGTGAGTTTGTCATGATTCTCTCTAGATGCATTTGAGCACAGTAGAAAAATTACAGTCCTTTTTGAGATTGCATATATTTTAGCAAACAACATCTATTTAGTTAAACAACAAAGAGGATCTGTGTTGAAAAGCAGTTCTGAGAATCCAACAGCCTACAAACATTTCCAAGCTTTTCTCCAGACTTGTTCTTCAGACTGTGCCTGAAGCATGTTGAGTGGTCTCATAAAGTGCATCTTTTGGTTTAACTTAATCCAAAAGCAATCCAGCTCCCAGACCACTCTATGATGCACACAAAAGTCTGATAAATAGGAGCAACTGGAAGATTAATCCAAAACCACTTTGCTGGTCTTAACTGTAATGCTAATATAGTGTCATTCTGTAAAAATTATTCAAAGTAATTCAGAGGCTAGTTCTTGGTTTGAGAAAGCTGTTGGCTACTCATATCTCAGCAGTTTTGTTTCAAATCAGAATCTCATAGTCTAACAGTGAGAGTTAACCCATGGCACTCATCTGGAATTTCTTTGAAAGTATCATCTTGCTGCTTTTCTGTTTTAAAATGTCTTACAGGACAAACGCTGCACTGATTTGGGAGGTTTTATCTTTTTACATTGTCGAACAAAGACTGAAGTATGCAAGTAAACTGCTCTGAAAAGCCAGTGCAGTGAAGAAAAAAAGAGCAATAATTTCTCTACAGACATACTATCACCATTGAGTGATCAGCTTGGGTTATCAAGTTATGTGGAAGGGAAATCAAAATTATCAAGTCTTCTTCCGCCAGGATTTTACAGTATGGATTAAGCAATGAAGTACAGAATTTTCATACATGTTTATTGTGACATCTAAACTGCTAAAGCTGTTGAGATGAAATACAAGTATATAAGCAAAACTAGATATCCTAACCAGTTCTTGTCTCGTCTTTGAATGGGCTGCTGTCTTCATGCACAAGCCTTCACACACCTCTTATAATCACTTTAGGCTTACAGTTTCCAAGTTTTTCGAAGACCTTGCCTTTTGGCAGCCTGTGAGCACTACAGCAGAATAGTCTGTGCTTCTTCACTGAATTTAAATGCTTTAGTGATTTAATAAGCTGATGCAATGGAGATCATGGTTTTCAACATGTAAACAAATAACATCAAATATCTAACACAGCCTTTTGAATTAGTAGAATCTGAAAAACTTTGCATCCCAAACACAAACCTTCCTTGTATGTTTAGCAAGACGGTACAACCAGTTCTTGGTGGTCACAGTGTGTGCCCCATTTGAGCACGCCTGTCTAATCAAGCATACCATTCTCACTAGCTATCACACTTTCAGGACATTATTTCAATTCTTCAAACAAATTTGGGTCAACACTGGTAGACAAAAGTGGGCAGAGGCCAAGTAGTTTTTCAATTATAGCAAGATTTCCATTCACACTCCAAGTGCAAACACTCAGCTGTGTAGTGACAATAGGATCACAACTGTCACCAACTGCAAGTGAAAATTATTTATGTGCAACTGTTGATAATCTAGGTTGACATATCACTGAACATCTCAAGTCCTTTTCACTATTGTATTATGTGAAAGCACAGGCCCATCAGCTGTTTTCTGTTTGCTTCTATGCTGTTGCTATATACAGCAGAACTGACTGACTGACTCTTGCTTTCTTACTACCTCCTTTAAACTGGAGTTGGAGATACTGCATGTCATCATCACCAGTTTCAATTTATTTTATTGTATATTACATATACCTGTGTGAGTGCATATTCACTATACTTTATACATGTACGCATGTATGTACGTATATATGTTTATGTGTCTAAGCACAGTTTTAAATAGATATCTTATTAGGAGCGTATTCTTCTTTCCTGGTATGAGAGAATCACATAACACATTCATTTTTTAAGATATTGTGTTAATTTTGATGTGGGTTATGTGAAATGCTCCCCTATACTGAACTACTGCTGTTTCAATACAGTGCTAAAGAGTCAACCAAACTGAAAATCAGTCTCCAAATAAGACAAGATTTTCCCATAATGTATTTATTTTTCTTCTTGCCTTGTCATAATTTTTTTTTCCCCTTTATCGGTTTCCTGTTCCTGATGACAATTATCCAGTTACAAGAAAATTTGAAGTAACTTCTGAAGTTATTTTTAGAAAAAAATGAGGCACTGAGGATCTGACTGCATTCTCTGGAGACTCATTGTGCTTTATTATTTTCTTGTTCTGAAACTGCAGTCAGTCACAGATGAGGCAAGTCTTGTACTGTGCAATGCCAGTCCTGCAGGCAGCCATCAAGGATTTGTGCTGCTGTGACTACATGCAGCTCTTTTCATCATTGGGTGTCTTCCTGACTGCAAACTGTTCATTTTGTTTGTCACCTGGATGTTATAACTTTACCATGTTGTTTTCTGGGAGTGCTGCACCAGTTTATTATCCTCTCTCCTTGAGATGTGCATTCTGCACAGCTGATAGTGTAATGCATTCCCTGTAGCATGTGAAACACAGTAGTCCCTCCTACTTTAATTCAGAAAATTAAAATAAATACTGTGACCCTTTGAATTTAGGTTTTCTGCAGAAAAACAAACTACAGAAGTAATCTGCAGATGATGACTGTAAATTACCATAAAAACTATTATAAAGCAAAATGAACTTAAATGATTCGTTAACTTATGACCAAGTCAAAGGAGTCCTAATCCATTATCTTTCCTCGTCCACCTATTAATAAATTCTGTGACTTGCTCCAGATCAAAATGCAGACTTATCGATGCCAGTAAACCTTTATTGCTTTTCCCTTAAGTAACTGATGTTCTGAGCCTTTGGGCCTGGGGAATATTACTAAGAGAAATGCTTTATAGAAGAGATATTAGTCTTGTGCAGTCTAAGGTTTGACAGCTTCAGAAGTTAGTCAGAGCATTTGCCAGTATCGCTGCACATTCCTTCGGCATCTCCTTCAGCAGCCAAAGAAAGATCTGATACCTTAGCTAGTTTTCTGACAAATCTGTGGGATATTATGGAAAAAAAAAGTTCCTTTCATTACAGGTTGAAACAGGACATTTCATCTAAATGTTTCTTAATAGTTATTTTCTCACTATTAAGCTTCAAGGTTGGCAAAGATGTCACTACAAGAACATGAATAGTAGTTGACATAAAGATATTTGCATTTGTGTTTCTTGGACAAGGGATTTAATCAACTTAAAGAGTTATTTATTCAAATGCTTTTTCAGAAGCTGGAAAAATTTCAGTCTTGAAGACACATCATTCTATGAGTTGAGTTTAAAACTGCAGCTGACATAGCAGTGAGATATAGGTCCCTGGTTTAAAAGAGTGAGAGACAGACTATACCTTTTCCCTGATGTTGTTGATTGGATTAACTTTGACTACAAATAGAGCTATTCTGTATCTCTGAATGTGGAAATTTTTCAAAAGGACAAAATATATGCTGCTTAAGTATTAGATATCTGTGTCAAATATTCCTTTTGTGCAGATTCTCTCAGTATATCAGTATAATCTAGGTTTAACTTACTGAATCTCTACTTACAGAATTTTAAAATCATATTTTCTGGTTTGAGTTTTTACATTGACAGTTTTGTCACATCATGAGTTTCAATGTTCTGCTTCTCTTTGGGAAGCATAAGTCTCTTGGAAAGTAGTATTAGGATTTCATGGCAACAGCGTGTGATCCAAGACAGTGAATTGCAACTGTAATTTCTTACATATGTTTTAACCTGGTGGGTTTAAATTGATATCCAAGCCAGTTTTAAGAGACTTCACAAAGTGAATGTGTATCACTATTCTACAAATGATTATCTTCCTGAGAGTACAATGTATTATCAAAAACTGAGCAGCATATGGTTTTAACTCAGGTGAGACTACACCACTGTGTAGTAGATGAGTTTCTCCATAGAGAAAGAGTAAAATTCAAGTTCACCATGCTAGATTGCATATGTGAAGAAAGTAAGTGCATTATAAGCACAGGTGAGGGCCTGTCTGGCTTACCTAGCAGCATTATCTGTCCTGCACTGTATTAGGTGTAATCTTATTCTTCCTCATTTAGTGCTTGGTGATGTTTATAGTGCTTATACATTTGAGTTCTTTGGTAGTGCGTTAATAATGATGCCGTTTCAACCTCTAAAGATCTATGCAGTAAGTTACATTCTCTAATGCCATATATTAATTATTTGACCCTGAGTCCTTGTGAAAGGCATCTATTATAGGTAAGATTTCTTGAAAAATATTTCCCGCTCGACTGGTGTATTTGTTGACATACTGTTTCATGTTACATGTTAAAAGTTAGCAATGCACAAAAACACTCCGACTTGCATGAAGTATATTAAAAACCAGCTTAAGTGGGAAATCTTGCAAAGAAACTGAAAAATGGACTTTTTTGTGTGTGTGTGTGTGTAAGCGATACTCAGTAAGTCATTTTTGGCATGACTTGCAAACTGATGCATTGCCACATTTCACTGGAATACTTTGGCTTTTGATATACTGCAGAAAGACTTTTTTTTCTGAAATTTTTGATCAAATGGATTTTGTTGAAATGTTATTCTTTGTTTTGTTTTGTTTTGTTTTGTTTTTCCGAGGAAGTAAATGAAGAAATGTGATCTCTTACTAAACACAATCTTTCCTGTTAAAATGCAACGGCTGGCATCTGCAGATGAGATTAATGCTTATGTTTTCTGAGCCTTGCTGTAGACAGTTTTTAAAGGGGTTGAAGGTTCAGGGTAGGACATCTCTGTCACTTCTAAAAATAAGGTTACATATTTCTTTAACTCTCCTCAGGTTTTGATTGACCATGCATGTCTTTTTCCTTCCTCATTATTGCATAGCAATTGCTTCTTTCCTACGCTTATCTCAGCTGTGATTTTTCTATCACTAGGGCAGCATTTTCCCATAGATTGGTTTTAGGTATTACAATACATGATGAGAACTGATACTGTCTCCCGACTTTCAGTTCCCCAGCCCCAATACAACATACTGCCAAACAGTTCTAATATATGCAATCACGATATGCTGTGGAAAACAAGAAACAACAACAAAAAGCACAGAACTATTAGGAGTTTTGCTCTACCATATCTGTTATGGTCTCCATTGTATCGTTCTCTATCATCTCTTGCAAGAACTCTGCTATGCACAGAATTAATAGTCATTCCATCTGCAAAGCGGAGGGAGATGGAAAAATACTTCAAACCAGTGAGATCATATCACACATCAGAAACTCCACAAGTTGAAGAAGATCCCACCAGCGGGCTTTCCCATCCCTTGCAGTTTTGATATTCTGAATTTTAATTATTAGTGTGTCTTTTTCTTATCTTTTTCTTTTTTGAATACTATTTTTATAAATTTCTGGGGAAATTTTCTTGCCATTAACTTCTGGAAAGGTGGCAATTTACATTTGATGTCTAAAGGGAATAGCTCTTTTTAGTGCCAATAACTTAATAGCAACATTAATTTTAAAAGATTGTTTCAACTATAGAGAGCTTTTTTTGGATGATCAGGAGGTCAATTAATAGCATATGCAACCCTGATTGAAGAAGGAGTATGAAATACGATATTCATTTTCTTTGGATTTAAGACTTGTAAAGCTGAGTAAATTTCCGTGTTGTGGGTTCCAAGTGGCAGTATCTTACTGTGCTCCTGACGAATTACAGTCTTACTGAGTAACAGAGGTCGGGTATGAGGAGTTCACCAAGACTTCAAAGTTGGCAGTTTCCTGTCTGACACCTGTTCATCCAGTCAGGGCATGACTGATGGGTGAAGGCAGTATCTTTTCAATGATACAAATTTTTTGAGTAGTGAAAATGCACAGAGGTATCTGATACATTTATAATGAACTCTATAATGAGCTCTATTATGCCAAATACTGTTTGCTTAAACTGCTTAATTTCCAGCTATTACTGGGATCATAGTGGCATGATTTAGAGAGCTCAGTTGAGCTTATCAAATAAATAATACAAAAATAATAAATTGCATTGCTTTCCTTAAGAACTTTTTCTTTGTTCTCCTTCCTAACGTGCTTGTTGTTGATCCTCTCGTTTTCCATTGATTTTCTTTCAATATCATTCCTAATGTTTGTTTCCCTTACAATTATTTGTCTCCTTATTCACCATTCTCTCCTCCTTTGTGGAGGCAGACTTTCCTTCAAGGTCTATCTCCCTAAGTTTAGCCATCTTCTTTTTGAAGCACAAACTTTCCATACATGCAGTAGTAAACAGAAGGGCATAATTTGTTATCTCTGCAGGATAATAGCAGTGTGAATACTTTTATTAGCATCTCATTTATTAAAACAATTCACATTCTTCTCCTTTCAGGTATCTTTTGTAATCACTGGTACAAGAAAAGGATGTTACTTAAGAAACTGCAATACAGATTACAAGTGGGAGAGATGAGTACAGGACACTCTTGCTGAGAGCTGTGGAAGTATGAAGTTGAGAAATTAGAAGCAGGGAGTAAGACTGAGAGGGAAGACACCAGGAATCAACTGCTTACCCAGGAAGGTGAAAGTGTCCACCAGAAAATGGTCTGCTTGAGAGTTCCCTGCAGCATGCCCACAGCAGCAATTGCAGGTAGCCCACTAACTGATTTATTCTGCAGCTGTGTTCTCACCAGTATCTTTGATCTGTTCTGCAGCAACTTTTTGTGACAGATACAAATTTTCTGCTCCTTCTTCCACAAGCAAGCAAAGAAGCAACCAGTAAATTAAACTTGCCAAATGCTCTTTAGAGTTCACAAGGGAGATTTTCTTTAAAGTGGAAAGTATTACATGATCTCCTCTTCACGCTCCCCTCCCCCAAATAGTATTATTTTCTGAATTCCCTCTTCACTGAAATCTCTTTCCCTTATATTCGTTTCCATTTATATTCAAGATGGAAAGTACTCATAGCTGGGGAAGTGAGAAAGGATAATTCACAGCAAATAGGAATAATGTACTGCAACTTCATCATGACAAAAGTGTTTTGCTCAAAGTGTTCACGCAGTGGAATCTCTTTAATATGAAACCTTGATAAAGAAATCTCTTAAACTACAGTTATGCTTTGCAACATATTTCACTATTTTTGTTTGTTGGGGGCAGGGGGAGGAGAACATATGGAGGGGTCTATAATCTTTCTTTTAGCTATAGAAATGGATTTCTTTTCTATTCTTGTTCACTTCTTGTTCATATCACTGTATGGGTGTTTCATAGCTCAGTTTAACATTTCAGATATGAACTCTATCACTCCATTGACTGAACTTTGCAATTTAAAACTAATGTGCACTTCTGCTGTCTGAAGGTACTCCTAATGGGCCACTTTAACATTGTTTAGATACCAAATAATTTGTTACAACAAGTTTTTCTCTTCTGCTTAATGGTTGAAAGTTAAATGTTGCCATCAAAAGCCAGTGGTCTGTTGAGCAGTGATCCATGTGAGAACAGTGAACCTATGTCTCTGAGAATTTGTTAGCCATCTATGAGGCAAAGCAAAGCTGACCTCGTAATGTCAAATCCCATTTAGAGCTGGTGAATAGGTTGGAAAGAAGGTGCTTGATATCTTTTGAGCTGTATTAAGAAATATATCGCTGTGTGGAAGGATGAAAGCCTCTGTAAATTAATGTGGAGATTTTGGCCTTTCCAAATAATTTATAGTTGAATTCTGTATTTTAGGAGGAAAAGAATGCAGTTAATAAAGATTATGACTTCAGTAAACAGTCTCAAAGCAGAGATACTTCCAAATAAGCATTTGAAGGTATAGCTTTGCCCTTCTGTGTGCACAACTTCCTTTTAGTGGTCTTTTCTAAAACCTCATTAGTAGTTGCACTTTTTAGCTTTAGTCAGAAAGACATATGCGTCTCTTCACTGAAATATCATGTTGAAGTTGAAATGCTGTGTGCCTAACTGCATTTTACTAAAAGATGCAGGATTCTTCTAATCAGTTGTTTTACACAAGTAAATTTCCACTTTCCTACCAGGTGCCTGTGGTCATCAGTAAGTCAGTTCACTCCCCAAATATTAGGTATGAAACTTTAAGGGCTTCCAGTCTTTTATCTTCGAGATTTGCCTCACAAAACCTTGCCATTGGCTGCATGGTTTACCAGATATATACTTACTTTATTTGGCTAAACTAGCAAGCTTTGTTACTCTTTTAATATAAGGATTTACTTACTAGGAATTAAATTGTGATGAATATATTCAAACCTATATCAGCAGTTGAACTGCAAATCTTTTAGGCAATCTTGTTTTCACTTACAGGTTTTGCACAGGGTCTGAGTAATACAAGAAAAATCTCCATCCACTCTCCTAATGCAGTGTTGGTACAACTTTATAGACACAAATACACACGTATCACTCAAGGCAGGATTTGAAAACAGAATCAAAAGTCCTGTTGAAATACAGCAACAATTGATAAGAATTGTCAGAGACCAGTGAAGAGAACAGTTGCTAGGTATAGAAATAGGATGCAACTCTAATGGCTGAGTGTGTTAATATATTTATGAGTTTGGGCAGTAGGATGACTGGACACTTCATCTGTGCCTAATGCAATTTCATGCAGATTCTCTCTAGTTGTGACCTCCTTGGATTGCTCCAGAATGGTATTCCTGAAATAGCTTTCCCAGTTCATCTGACTATTTTATTAGGCAGCTCCTGCAGCCAAAACGTACAAAAATTAACTATACAAACTGGGAAGAGTGATGCTTTCTGAGGAACTTAAAAGGAACCAGAAAACAGGCTCCAATTAGACAGCTTGGTACATCTTCACCATGGAGAGGTGACAGCAGGAACACTACCCATATGCATTAATTATTATCCCCTCCCCTGCTTTCTATTCTTCCAGCTTGCCAAGCTCCTCTCCTTTGTAAATTGCCTTTCTCTTCCTGTGTGGAAAAGGAGAGATCATCTGGGTTTTGTTTGATAGGACTGAGGGCCTGTCGGCATGAAGTTAAAAAGAAGACACAAATGGCTGGTACACAGAGGCCTGCTGGAGCTAAAGAATGCTTTTTTTATCTTTTCTTTCTCACTGAGTCATTAGGGGTTAAGGGTAAGAGTGAGGAGCAATTGTTTTCATAAAGCTTAGACCTGGGGCTGAGGACAGAACAGGAAGCAATTTATCTGTGGTGAGCAAGCCTCAAGAGCCATAATTTCCTTGTTTGTGTTTCAATTCAGATGAGTGCCATCCAGTTGTTTGTTTTATAAACTGTTTAATAAACTGTAATGATTATTAACAGTAATCCATTAAGATAGTCTCCTATGAGACCTTTCCTGTACAGTCAACCCTCTATACTTGAAAAAGGAACCCATCTTTATCTTTCTCATGTTATTTCTTGCTTTCACTTCCATTCAGAAACTCTAATGTTTTTATCTGAACATTTTTATTGTTCTGCACAGAGAAAGAACCCTTAAAGGTGTTTAGGTACAACCTTTGCCAACTGCAGCTTTGCAGCACAGAAAAATAATGAAGCCTAAAATGTGTGTGTGCAAGTCCTATATTCTAAAATTGTAGCAGCTCAATTTCCTCGCTAAGAAGTGGAAAAAATTAGCTGTGCTGTCACATGGTGAAGTGGGGTGGGAAGTAGCACAGGTGGTCATAACAACTGCAAAGGGTTTATTATAAAAAGCTCTGCTCATTTTTAATAAAATTGTCCTTGAAACCCAGCTAGACTAGAAATTAATAGGAAACTTGCAGTGATTTTTCTCAGCAAAGCACTCTGAAATTTCACATGGTGAGAATCACTTATCAGTGCATCTAAACTGAATTTTATTTTAAAATACAGTTTTTTAATTAAAGTTTGCAATTCTGAACCTGCTGCTAGTGCCTGATATCTTGCTGAAAGGTCACATCACTGGCGGCATTAGTGGTATGAGAACCTGATACAGGAGATTATGAAACAGTTTGAATTGTGTTTCCAGCTCTGTTTTCTCATCAGGAGGGACTGCAGCCGCTCCTCACTTAAAGATAGGCTGAGTGATGCAAGCAGGGGGCTTGCCCCTTGCTTTAAAGTCTGTTTCGGCTCTCAACTGCTTGTAGTGACAAGCAAAATAGGCAGGATGGTAGAGTAGGAGCATGGGTGAAGGGAAGGGGTGAGGGACTGTGGCCCTAGCTGCCTCTGTTGGGCTTGGTGGGATTGCAGCAGCTCAGTGTAGCTCCTGTGGTCCAGGGGAATGAGCCCAGGCTGGGGCAGGCTCCAGTCCTGAAGATGACAGAAGCAGTAGGTCCATCTTCCCATCTAAGCACCACACTTTTTTTTTTTTTTTTTCTCCTGAGCTTTCTCCACCAACAAGAGAAACTGCCTGATGTGTTTCTTGCCCCCTATTCCCAAAGTAACTCCTGC
>NW_010576394.1:284150-316935 GCF_000705375.1 Tinamus guttatus | reverse complement strand
CCTAACCTGATGGCTTGTTAACCGTATTGATGCGAGCACTGTCACTGTAGGGCACTGCAGGGGCTTTCATTAAATTGTTCCATGCTCTGTGATCAACAGAAATTGTACTAGCATTTATCTTTTTTCGTTGAAAGTGTACGTACAGAAAGGCTTCAGCGTGGGTGTTTCCTATTGCCTTTTCTTTGTTTTTGCTGAAGTCTAAATAGTTGCCTAAGTTGGTGCTTCATGCTTCAGATTGAAATGGCTGATTAGGCTATCTTTAAGCAGCAAGATAGCTGCGTGCATATTTATTTCTAATGTTACTGGGTGCATATTGGCAAATTAATCTCGGTAGCACTATGGGTTGAGGTCCTTTAAACTAGTTGTTAGTAAATATTTCTCTTTTTTTTAACTGTTGTTATTCTACTAGCTTCATAGAAATGTCACATTTTGCATCTTTTTATGCCTGATGTAGTATCTCTGTGCTCACACAATGATAAGAAGATAAGCATGTCTTTCTAGTCTGCTACTATCTTTTAAAGCATTATGGATAGATGGTTTTTATGATCAAATACTATTTTTGCCTAATTGCATGAATTAACAGTGAGATAGATGCATTCATTCTGATTGATAAATATAGTCCTTGAATAAACCCACAAATCCAGGCTTTATATCACAATCTGGCATTTTATATATACAAATTGAAGTACTCATCTATTAGAAATCAGGAGAAGAGATCCTGCTAAATCAAGGTGTCAGAGTACTTGATCATTTGGTTTCCTTCAGAAAACTACCAGTTAATAGTGACATTAGGGCATAATACACAAATGATAAAGGATTATATGACACATAAAATAACAACGTTCTACACAGCACTGAGCACATTTTTATTATACTGTCTCTTGATTTTCTATTGCTGAATAGTGATGTTTTCAAATTGTAAATTGGCTGTATTTCTAACATCCCGTGTTAAACTCCTTCCATGTGCCCACCCTGCACGGTTGCCATCGACCCCTACTTGCAAGCGGCACCTTTTCACAGTAGGTCAATTGAGTAACACTGTGCTTTGGCGTTCAGAATAGCCTGGCTTCAAGGTGCTACTTTTTGTACTACAAATCAGACGTGTAAAAGTGTTAAAAAGAACAACTGTTCCTGTCATAACTCCCACTACTTTCTAGTTCAAGGTGCTACTTTTTGTACTACAAATTAGACGTGTAAAAGTGTTAAAAAGAACCACTACTTTCTAGCAGGTCACTAGCTTAAGCCAAGTAGGGCAGTAATTACTAACAGATCTAGTCCAGCTATGAAGAATTTTTCCTCAATGGTCCATTTGCCTGGTAAGCAGCACTAGTCCTGATTTCTACCAAGTCTGGACCAAATGGCAGTGTTTCAGGGAAGTCAATGATATTCGTGGATCCAAATCTCAGTTCTTGTAGAGATAAGCTTTCTGTGCTTCCAGGAAGGAAATCTGGAATGGAAATGGAGATCTGATGAATCCTACCCTTGAAGAAGTACTGTGCAGATATTCTCACCTGTGGCATAATTTTGCGCTTTTGTGCCAACATGTATTTTGGTCCAGTGGAGATGTAAAATATGACAGAGTTCCAGCTGGTATGGGAACTTTAATTTCTGTTTTACTTATGTTTACATTAAAATCAAAATGTTCTATTAATGTTTATTTCTTCCGTTAGGGTTTAGAGTGGGTACATTTCACTGGCTAAGCTTACAGCTACGGCTGGTTAGAGCAGCCTTCGCTGGGGCTAGGTACAAATGCATGCTGAAGTGATTTAGCTGTGGTTATGCTCTCTGCTGTTTCTGCTGCTGATTGATTTCTGCATACCCATAGGGGAATTCCCTAATGTTTAATGAACTTCAAAGATAGATGGGAACAAGTGATTTCAAAGTTTTGTGTGTGAATATTTGTGAAGAGGTCGTTCTGCTCCATGCGTGCCTCTGAACGGTGCATGTGCAGAGTAGGGCTGACACATTTGCATTTGCTGACCATGAACACAGTCATGTTCTTAACACATTTGACACTGCAGGTCTGGGGTGTGCTGGAGGCACACAGCAGACCTGCTATGCTTGGGAAACCTCTGCAGGGTACGTACATGTGGGACGCAGTGACATGATCATGGCTTTCTGCCTGGCAACCATAAACTGCAAACATTATGGAATTACTCTAAATATTTATTTTGAAAATTGCTTATATTCAAATAGCATATTTTGAAAATAATTCTATATATAATTGCAGGGTAGGCTGTCTTTTTTGTTTTTTATACATACGTTAACTTGGGAAAAGCGTAAAATGGTACTTTAAATAGGTCTGCTTGTATATGCTAACTGCACTAGATAATACAAGGAAAAAATCTAAAAGTGGAAAAAATGCATATGGAAGAATGTAAATTGGAAGGTGAACTCATTCCTTCTACACTGAAATGCTGATGGAATTCTGGCAGGGCAATCTAATGAGCGAGCTATGCATTTTTTAATTTTTTTTTTTTCCTTCTGACAAGGTTTAGCACAAGCACTGACCAAAACCCCTGTCATACACCTTTTCAGCTAAGTGGATCTGAAATGTTTCCTAAATTTCATCTCTGAAAATTGTGTAAATTCTGCTGTAACAGGGTACATGTTAGGGAGAGTGAAGGAACATCATCTTTCAGCACATCCTCAGGTTGAAGCTCAGCAATAGGAATTGACATCAGTTTCTGGTTTGGAAAGATCCCAAATGAAGGAAAGTTTGTCTAAAACTTCTTGAAAAAAATCTACACAGGAAATAATTATAGATATTTCATTCTCAAATTTAGATCCACTGGCTAAGGGGAAAGGTGATGGAAAAGAGAGGGGAGGGCAGGGCTAGGGCAAGGTGCAGGACCAGCAGCTGGGCCCCGCAGGCTGAGGAGCCGCTGGCCGAGGGGTGGCTGAGCAGAAAGCGCCTTTGGGCTGTAGCAAATCCAAGGCGTGGGAGCGCGGCTCAGCGTTCCCTGCCAGGGCCCGTGTGTTTCGTTCTCTTCCACACTGCTGAAGTGGTGCATCCAGTATTGAGCAGTGTGCCTGAAGAAATAGATGGAATAAGCAGGGATCATCCAAAGGAGAGTATCAGGAGAGATCAGGGTCTAGTAAACCTAGACCATGCTTTAGTAAACTCTAGATCATGACTTAGAAAATTATTTAGAGTCTTTTAGATAAGCTGAAGTGAGATATGATAATCTTCAGATACCTGGTACGATTAGGTATCACATGATAGGATTAATTAAATAGTATGAGAAATGTTTCTCTGGCAGTAAAATGAACTGGTCAAGGAGTGAGATTATAAAGAAGCAGATGCTAACAATGTAACAAATAAGGAGCAATTAAGAGGGTTTTTTTGCCCTCCCAGATGCTCCCCCAAAGGTTTCTGAGATTGAACAAGAAAACCTGTATTCAGTGTATGTGTTAATCACACCTGCAACATTCTTTAAGAGTTAAACAGGAGAACTGCACCTGAATCAAATTTAGGGGAAAAGATGTGTCTGAATATTCAGGAGCCAGTAGGATGTAGAGCACAGAGAACCTTCATGCTTAAATAGCAACGTTTTGGGAAGGATGGAGTATTTTTTTCCCTCATCAAGCCACACAGAATGGTGTCTGTCATAGCTTGTTTCTGAGAGCGTGAGATAATGGATTTCATTTTTCTCTCACTTAAAACATTGCAAATCAGGGCCAACTCAATTCAGTTCAAGCTAATAAAACAGTGGGTGTAAAAGGAAAATGAGAGTTACTCTGATAATTTTCAGTGGAATTGAATAAATGGACTATAATTGTCAACTCTTTCAAAATATATAGTCTATGCTATTCATTTTTTTCTATGGATATAGGTGTCTGCTTTGCTAATAGAACTTCCAGAAACCATAACCCTGGCTGCGTGTTCTGGCCTTGCCATGTTTTCCTATTGCACATGGCAATAACTGGCATATGATGCAGCACTATAGCAGAATGAGTGTAGAAACGGCACAGAGTTGTTACAACCTGCTTCCTTAAGGACAAAGTCAGAAAGAATTCAAGAGCTGCCTCTGGATTTGTTCATAAAGAAAACTGTACAATTGCCACTGTTGGCAGTGGGGGGGGGCGGGTATCTGTGATTGCCTTCTATTTTCTGTTCTTTTTGTTGAGAGGGCAGGTCCTTACATTTGCTAAAAATCAGCCTGAAGTCCAGGAGCTGCTAAATGGCCTCCAGATTTGTCTTCAATGTCCCCACAACAATTTTCTGCCAAGTTTTAGAAGGCGTAGTGTGCTAATCAGTGAAGTTTTCCTGGGAAAGATTGTTGGTGTTTTGTTACCCGCATCCTTAAAGAAAGCAGATGCCCAGCTTTGGCCTCACCAGTGTGGCTGGACAGTGGAATGGAGTGCAGGTGAGTCAGGGTGCAGCTACAGCCCTGCACACAGTGTAGTTGGCTCGAGCTGCCTCTCTGAGCACACCCAGGTGCGTTGCTTCCCTCAGCACATGGGCAACATCTCTAACTGAATGTAATGCTGGTGGGATACCCTGTGAGGTGCTGACAAGCTTGCTCTCCTGGGCTGGGACAAGGCTTCACCTGTGGAATGGAAGATGCAGCTTAGAGATAGTAATGATAGCAAAATAACAGAGCAGTTTGCCCAGGGAAGGCCTGGGAGTTCTCACAGGAGATTTTCTGGAAGAGTATCTGGCAGTCACATGGGAACAGTCAATTCTGTCCTGGGCAGAGGGATGGACTAGAGGCCTTTCTGTTTTACTTAGAAAGATACTTTTGTCATATCGGGCCACTGGTTATGCTAGAAACAGTGTTTTGTAATAGGAATTCAAATATGTCAAAAGACAATACAGTCATTATTTTGTTTGAAATTATTTTGTTTTAGAACATGTGTTTTCGATTACACTCAACTCGTGTGATAGTATCCATGCGACATCAGGATCAACAGTCGGCCGTGTGGCTTCGTGCAGCGCTGTTGGCTGCCGTACTGCATCTGCTTTGTGGTGCAGCTAAGCTGATGGAGGCCAGGTTTTGTTGTAGGTAGTTTTCTACCAAGATTGGCTTCCCATACATCTGTAGCATATAAGAGGCTCTAATAATCCATTTTATTTCTAAAGAATGTGATTTTTCTCTAGCAGGTATCAGTGAGAACTGAACTGACTACAGCACAAAACTTACGAGGTTCATATATTTTTTTTCTTCATATGAAATCACCATGACAGAGATGGAATAATTTCAAATGTTGAAATCATTTTCACTGGGGCGTGAAGTACAGACAGTTTTGTGATAAATACTTTGCTAACTTTGGTCTCTAACTTTCCTAGAGAAGTAGATGACATTTGACAAGGGAAATAGTATTCCACAGGAGGTTGAGTGAAATTATGAGATGGTATTAATGGAAATATATATTCTTGGCGGGGAGGAGAGAGCAACTTCTCAATTATTGAGTTACAGATAAAATTGAATTCGAAGGGTCCGGGAAGCTTGTTTGAAGTTCAAAGAAGCTTGTGCATAAATTTGACCTGCCTGGAGTTATTGCATCTTAGCGCATATAGCTTTATCAAAAGAAAATTAGAAATAGAATAGTTCCGAAATCCAGACTGATTAACTCAATCTTTCTTGCCCGCTAATGGAATTTAGAAAAATACCATTTGGTTTTCTCTTAAAATATTGTACTCCTGGATCAAAGGATTTCTCTTCTAGCCATTCTAAACTAATCACACAATGGAAAAATAAAGAATTTCTGTAGAGAAAAAATTATTTTCTTTGTAATCTATTCAAGTTAGCAGTTCTTGAAGGGCTGCTGTATGGAAATAGATGATACAAGAAAGCTAAAAGTCAGTTAAAGTACTACTTACCTTTCAATATCTTGAATTTACCTTTATTACAAAGTTGGAAATAGAAATAGTGAAATCTGTAGTGGTGGCCTTATTTTGTGTGGTGATTTAATGTCTTGGGTTTGTGCTATGCAAGGGCTGTTACTGCTCTCTTGGGCCTGCCTCTGCCAGCAGTGCTCTAAAGCTGGGGGAAGCTCGTAGCGGTGCACGGGGTCTGTGGGATGAGACTTGGGGACCTCCAACTGGGACCTTGGAGGCAAATGGCCAGGTGCCGCCTTAGCAGTTCTAGCTCCTGGAAGTCTGATGTTAAGGAATATGTATAATTTATGGAAGAAACTGGGACACAGCTGGATGAAGAAGGCTGGGGACAGAAACAGTCGTGGGACTGAGGCCTATAGCCAACAACACTTTCCAAAGTATTAATGATAGGCATAACTTCCCAGTCTTTTTAAGCTAATAAAACCCAACTTTGAGGAAATAGGTACAAAAGCATATACTGGAGGAAAAAAAAGATGATGGACATGAGGCCTTTTTGAGACCTGAGGCAGGTCTCTGTGCAGACCTGCTGCCCTGCCTGTGTGGTACCGTTGGCAGCAGTGGAATTTGCTGGCAGGGCCAGGACGCCGCCATTGCCTTCTGCTGTGGTGGCCGTTGCCTCGCCGCGGCGCCTCACGAGCGCGCCCGCAGCTCGGGGTGGGAGCCGAGGAGAACAGAGGCCTGTGGAGCTGCCCTAGCACAGGGAGAAACAACCTCTTCCAAACAACTGTTTCTGCAGTTCCAGGGCTCCGTTAGAGCCACCCGGGATCCAGACCTCTCCAGGGCGCGGGAGCCGCGTGGCTCGTGTTAAGCGTGCGCCTGGCCTACCCTGCCCGTGGGCCTCGTAAGTTAAGCTCTGGCCTCTGCTTGAGGCAGCACAGCTCTCTCTTTCTATTAGACTGTTAAGAAAATATATAAGTCTGTCCGGTCACTGGCAGCATTTTTTTTATAGTGCAGTGATTTGGGATTGTAAGAGTTATGGGGAAAGGTGACCTTGATGCAAGTTTAAGTGCAGCACTTCTTGACACAGTGAAGTAGAGCAACAGCACTGGTATTAACCCAGTTACGTTGTTAAATGCACCAGGGGTGAATTACTTAAACAAATGACATTCTTATTTCATAAACTGCATTTAATCTCACGCATGGCTGTGTTTATGATAGAGTTACAGCAATACAGTAAATTAAATATGAATGGAAGGATAGCCAGTGTCTTCATAAGCAGATGTTTTGTATTTGAACTAAAATAGAGATAGAATATGTGGTGAAAGTCATTCAGGACAAAAAGGTTGAGGTCTCTCATAGTTACTGGAAAAGATAAGTTTGATTTTTTTTTTTAGAGCTAGTAAACTAGTATATGCTTTGAAATTCAATCTGAATCATTCAAAAAGAAGTTAGGCTGGTTTTATGTGATGCGGTAAAACTGTACTATACAGAATTTTGTAATGGAATTTTGCAAAGAAATAGCCAGAGGTGATAATCTAATCCAGGCTTCCAGTACTCATTTAGGATCTCTCTTGACATTTTTTGCCCATCAGAGGTTAGCTAGGTGTCAACACATACTTTTTTATTGTGTAGCGTATTTGCTGAAATTTCACCAGAACCTTTTCTAAACAGTTTTGGCTAGCTATGGGAAAAGTTGAAAAAATGAAATAAAAGAAAAAGTTGAAAGTTACATTAATATCTTTGATATTCCTCCTATTCATTATTATTTTGTTTTAGCATGTCAGTGAAAACAATTTGGTACATTTGACCTGCATTTGTCAAATAGCTTAAGGAAATCACAATTGCCTTTTGTGGTAAATAAACTATTTGCAAAGAAAAATCAGGTAGCTGTGTTCATCAGTAATCCTGGGGCAGGAATGTCCTGTTATAATATTGCGAAACCCCTGTGTGCCCATTCACATATGAGTAGAATTTGTAATTCCATAGACTATCTAATGATTGTGTTCCATTTTGCAGTGACAGCTTTCATTAAGTCTGCATTTATTCAGGGAAAAGCTAGCCTAATAATAGAGTAGCCTCCAGGTAAGGGATTTGTTGTCATCCTCTTTTTAATATTTTATTTGTTCTGAAAATGGTATAATTTAGGCATAACGAAAAGTTTTCTTTTTATTTTGTAAAGCATCTTTTCAGTTGTTTAATATGTGTTACCGGGAGAATATCCAGAACATGTATTTGATTGAAAACCACTTTTTCTTTTTTCCCCCCACATACTGAGGTAGCTTTGAAATGACTGTATATAAAAAAAAAGGTAAGGCTTAGTTAAGTGTTTCAGATTTATATAGCCACATATATAGCCACAGATTTCATCTGAAGGTTAGAGACAGCCGTGTAACTTGATCGCTTTGCGTAGTATTTTCATGATTTTATTTAGATTTGTGTGAATGTTAAAACAAAGGTTTACACGGGGTGGGCAGGTGTCTCTAGGTTATTAATTTAAAAATACCATAGCGAAATTTTGCTTTTATTCTGAGAGTTGCTATTTTGCTTCATTTTTACACTGCATGTCCTATGCAACATAGTGTGTATTTAATGAACCTGTGACTACTGTCAACTCCTGCAGATGTTGAAATGTATCTAGTCGGGGAACTAAGACCTATGTAAAAGAAGTCGTGCTGTTCAGTCACACATGAAAAGGTGAGAACTTCTGAGTACACCAGAGGTGCAGCAAAATGGAGAAAATTGAATTCAGCCTTAGGCTTCTGAACCAATTCTCCCTTCCATGAGGCTCTGAGGGGACAGCTTGTCCTCCTGCAAGGAGCCAGCGTATGCAGGGATGCAGTGGGGTTTCTTTTCCCTGCTTGCGCTTGGTGTGTTGGTGGTTCAGGGAAAGGATTTGCCTCATTTTTTCGAATCTGTTTTAAATCATAAGATCCAGAAAAAAATATCTTTTTGCTCAATTTAGGCTATAAAGAATTTTGGATCAAAATTCAGAGACCTCCAATCTGACCTGTGCCATATCAGGCAGAAGCACTTTTGGTGTAGGACGTTTAGAGACAAACACAGCTACCATGATAGAATATGTATATGCAAAATATGATCAATTATAGCATAGCAAGCGAGGTCCTTAGGGTTGCTGAGGTCTTCTCTTTTATTCCAAGGTGTCTTTTTTTTTTTTTTTCTTTTAAACTCTGGTCTAGCAAAGCTGAAACTATAAAACAATTGCTTTATAGCAATTGCAAATTTGTGTTATGTAATGAATATAAGCACACACAAGCACCAAGCATTATGACTTTTGCCTTTCTCTTTTGTAAATTGGGCAAGAATCAAGTGTATAAAGTCTAAGCCAGAATTGAAGTAATATCAGATTAAATAAAAAAAATCATTTAGAAAAAATAGTTACTTTCAAATAATTATCAAGTGTGCTTTTAGAAGGGAAGTTGGATATGCCTTTTAAGGAGAAGGTGAGTTTGAAAGATGTTAACAATTTATCACACATTGCTGGAGAATATATCACTCCAAAATCCTATTTATCCAGTCTACTGCTACTGGCAATTAATCTCAAACAAGGACATGAAGTATACTGAAAAAGGTGAAATGACAAAACAGAAAGTTGTCCGTGCTATAGGGTCTTCTGCGTAAGCTTTATAGTCTAAGTATCAGCCAAATAGAGATCAAGAGATAATTGCTCCATTTATATAAACCTGTTTAGCACTTAAGAACAACTTGGTGATATACTATTTTTTTAAATTCACATCTGTGGCAAAGTTTACTGTATATTCCTATTTCCAGGTGGACTAGAAAATGAAATTGGGTGTTGTGTAGATAAGAACAAGATAAGAAATGGCTAGCAGAGCTTTGTGTTAGTGGTACTGATAAGGCAGGTAAATCTGGTTGCTAACGTGTTAAGAGTTATCTCCCCCACACTTGTTTGCTTTTTCTTTCTGAGGAGGGTACTTGGAGTAAAGGATTCATTTTCATAGTCCTAATATCCCAGTATTGGAGAAATCTCTCTCCTAAAATTGTGCTTTCAAGATATTTGATTTTTGGTTTTATTTAAGATTGGAACTGCAAAGCTTGCATCCAGATCTGATTTTCACTTGCTTCAAATTTCTGGGAGGCATGAATTATAACATAGGTAATCTTTTTAAAGCGGTGCTGAGAGTCTACAAGTGAGCTCAGAATTCACATGCCAAAAATATACATGTTTTTGGGTTTTGCCTATATGTAATTGTGATAGATATGGAATTTGGCTGTCAGGGAGGTCTCTCCCAGCAGCTGCATACCAAGTATGCTCCTTACCTTTTCCTTCTTGTACCTCATCTCCTTTAAAAGTTGCTATTTTTCATTTTAAGACACTGGTGAGTACGTGCTGCTGAGTCAGTGCTTGATTAGTTTCCAGCTAGTCCTGCGTGAGTAATTTATTTAGATGCCAAATAATCAAATTAAGTTCTCAGAGCATTACGGCCTTAATAGAACTGCAGTGAAATTGTGCTGTTGTCACCATGGTGCTGTCGCCAAAGACTCTCATGGCCAGCGACTGTTTCAGGGCATCTCCCTAGGCTGGCAGGGCATCGTTCTGCCATAGGACCATCGTCTCTGAGGATTTTCCTTGCTTCTTGTAAAGGGTTGGAAGGGTATCGCCAGACTCCAATTAATATCAGCCTGAAACTATTTTGAGGAGAAACAGGACATAAAGTTGGGATGGTCAAGAGGGATATTTGTCAAGAACCTGCAAAAATTTACTGCTGCGGCAATGTATTGCAAGGTAGATTACCAGTAAAATAGCTTATTTTGTTAGGATATTAGAAATACTAGGCTGTTTTCTTTGTATTTGTGTTATCTAACCAGTGCCTAGTCTGATTGGAGGCAACATTTCACCACTGAAAAATTTTGATGCTTAGATGATATTTGTGTACCTTCTATGATGTTAAGGTACAGTCCTTCAATGCATGGCATCAAATTTTATTTGAAATATTAATGTACCTGATTCTTTCCGGATGGCAGCACCTTGGCTTTCTAAAACGATTTGTAAACAAAAGAGATTTAAAACTCATTGAGTTCTGATAAGTCTCCAATTCCTGTGCCTTCAGGCTTCTACATTATCGAGAAATTTTCTTGGATAAGTGTGGTAACATTAAAGGGTATCGTATTTGGCATCTGCATTGCCTCAGGAATCATTTTTAATAATTAAGGATTGTTACTCATCTTCTGAAATCCCTGAGAATAAGGTTATGTTTATACTGAGATAATTTCTGAAAATGTGCAGTCAAGAAAGCAGCTAGGGCACGCTTTGCAAGCAGTATATTTACTTAAGGGCTTTGATAAATTGGTACATGTAGAGAATAGTGTCATGAAAGTTTGTTCTGCCTCTTTTCTTGTTTTCCATAATTAAGGATTCACTAAGGAATCCGTAGCTGTGACCTCAAGCCTCCTGTGCGCGGAGGGAAGGCGTAGCTGCAGGCACACCTCGTTTCAGGGCGCTTCGCAGAGGCTGCCAATTTGACAGCTTGCAGGTTTGTGGCAGCCCTGTGTGGAGCAAGTGTCTAGGCGCCTTTTCCCACCAGCACATGCTGGCTTTGTGCCTCCGTTGCATTTTGGTAATTCTTGCAAACGCCAAACCCTTTTCATTATGGCTATGTTTGTGTTGGTGGTCTGTGGTCAGGGATCTTTGATGTTAGTGTTGTAACTGTTTTGAGGCACCACAAGCCATGTGCAGGTAAGATGGCAAACTTAGACAGCACGTGCTGGGCGTGCTCTGACTGCTGCACTGCCCGGCCCTGCTGTTCCCCTGTTTCTTCTCTTCTCCATGGGCCTCTATTCCCTGAGACACAGCACATGGAAGTTATGCTGATTGCAATGGCCTCCGTGTGGTCAAGTGAAAGGAAGCCACACATGTCTCATTTTAAATCAAAAATAAGAAATGATTAAGGTTACTGAGCATGTCAAATGCTAAGATGGGCTACAAGCTAGGCCTCGTATGCCAAACCCTTAGCCAAGTTGTGAATGCGGAGGAAAAGTTCCTGAAGGAAATTAAAAGTGCTACTTCAGTGAACACATGAATGCTAAGAAAGCAGAACAGCCTTATTGCTGATGCAGAGAAAATGTTAGTGGTCTGGGTAGATGATCAGACCAGCCACAGCAGTTGCTTAAGCCAAAGCCTAATGCAGGGCAAGGCTCAAACTCTTTCCAATTCTGTGAAGGCTGAGAGTGGGCAGGACACTGGAAGAAAAGTTAGAAGCAAGCAGAGATTGGTTCAGGAGGTGTGAGGAACAAAGCATCTCCATGATGGAATATGATAAGGTGAAGCAGCAAGTTATCCAGAAGATCTAGCTAAGATAATAGATGACGGTGACTCCACCAAACTACAGATTTTTGCTGTAGTTAAAACATCCTTATATTGGAAGAAGATGCCATCTAGGACCTTGTTTGTATCTAGAGAGGAGAAGTCAGTGCATGACTTCAAAGCTTCCCAGGACAGCCTGGCCCTCTTGGTAGGGGTTATTGCAGCTGGTGTCTTTAAGTTGAAGCCATGGCTCATTTGCCATTCCGAAAATCCTAGAGCCCTGGAGGATCTACTCTGCCTGTGCTCTATAACAGGGAAAACAAAGCTTGGATGACAGCACATCTGTTCACAACATGGTTTACTGAATATTTTAAGCCCGCTGTTGAGACCTGCTACTTTGGAAAAAAAAAAAAAAAAAGGATTATTTTCAAAATATTACTGCTTGTTGACAGTGCATCTGGTCACCCAAGAGCTCTGATGGAGAGGTACAAGGAGAATAATGTTGTTTTCATGCCTGCTAACACAACATCCATTCAGCAGCCCATGCATCAAGGAGTAATTTTGACTTTCAAGTCTTATTTAAGAAATATTTTTTGTAAGGCTAAAACTGCCATAGATAGTGATTCCTTCTGATGGGTCTGGGCAAAATAAATTGAAAACCTCCTGGAAAGGATTCACTGTTCTAAATGCCATTAAGAACATTAGTGATTCGTGGGAGGAGGTCAAAATACCGACATAAGCAGGAATTTGAAAGAAGTTTATTCCAACCCTTGTGAGTGACCTTGAGAGGCTCAAAACTTCAGGAGAGGAAGTAACTGCAGGTGTGGTGGAAATAGCAAGAGGACTAAAATTAGATGTGATGCCTGAAGATGTGACCGAATAGCTGCAATCTCATGGTTATACTTTGACGGATGTTAGTCAACCCGGCAAGGAAATTAGGTTAGTTTAAAAGCTGTCCAATTTGTTAGATACTATTAAGCATAATATCGGGGAAAAGATGCCCTTTTGAAGGAATAAGACTACTGGAACAACTCTTTGCTGAATCCAGTGTTTGAGTCTGTACAAGAACTCTAGAACTTTCTGTCAATTCGGGATCAGCACTGATAATTTTTAAGGAGGTTGCTTCCAAAATTGCAGTATGTTGGAATTAATTAGCTGCTTCTGAGATATCTTCAGACATAATTTCTTGGTATTCCTTCATTCCCAGGGTGCTCAAAAGCACTGAAGTTGCTAATGGCAAGAATGCAAGGCTGCCTCCTTGTTTCTGCTCCTAAACGGCCCCCCTGCAATCCCGTGAAGGCTGTGGTGGCAGGAGACAGCTCTCCGCAAGGGTTCTGTGCAACAGCATGGTTTGGAATAAAATGGAACATAAATCGGGAGGTTGCTGAAGCTCCCCCTTTAAAGTCACTCCTTTTTTTCCTTTAGAATTTTGTAAAAATGTTATAGGGTCAGTATAAACCCATGGGCCTAAATGGACCTTCTTTTTCTGTGGGATTTATTCCCTAGTGCATTATCCTTATTCCTAGTGTCTTATCCTTAATTTTTGCATACTGATAAATTCAACATTTCATCCATCCAGGTATGAGGTACTTCATAGAGGTTCTTCTCTGCAACAGTTCTTACCACTGCTACTTTTAAGTAATGTTAATACCTCCTTTTTATTTTTATTTATTTATTTATTTTAACTAAAGCACTTGAATTCATACGTTTAAGGTTACAGCAGGTTTGTCTTTTTTTTTCCCCACAACTTTATTGTGTTCTAGCTTCATAGTAATGCTGGAATTAGTGAATCTGTAAATCTTTTTTTCCTGCTGTTATTTCCTGTGGATGAGCCTGTTCTTTTCAGCAAAAAATACTTTGCCTCTCAGTGCATCACTTTTTACTGTTTCCCATCAATTTTATCTTCCTACTACTGCAGGCTTCTCTGCCATCTATCTCTTGCAGTATAAAATGCCAGTCCACTTGTATTGATGATGCTTCATAAATTTGTGTATCAGCAAATTTTATTAGTGTAATTTTACTTTTTTTTTGTGCCAAGATCATTAATGAAAATATTGAGAAAACCCATTTGTAATGTCTTGTCAACCCTATATTTTCTCTCTAAACACTGAATTCTTGCCTGTCTTTTAACTAGCTCCTTATCCATCACAGAATTCTCATTGCTAATATTCATCACTTGATCAAAACTAACAGCTTTTAACTGGCAACATATCATTTTTTTCCAAAGGCCAAATTGGAACTATGCCACAGAGAAGTAATATATTTGAAGGGAAGAATTTTGAGCCATGAAGTGCAGACTTAGCAAGGAAAAGGCTTATGCAGGACCCAGCAAGGAACCGGCTGCTGCTTCTGGAGCACAGCAAAGCAAAGGTGCCCTCAGAGGCAGGCTTGGGCACTACTGCAGAGGCTCATTTTGTGTGTTTGGGGCAAGCAGGTCAGGACACTGCTGTGCTTTGAGCGCTTCACTGGCAAACTTCAGTGCTCAGCGTGGCTTTTCCTGTGAGCACCCGGGAGTGTGGATTTGAGTCTGGATTTCTTGAATGTGGGGGCCAGCCTGACATCCTTAGACAAACCAGGAAGGTTTATTTAGGCCTACCTACCCCGTTAGCAGTTGGCACTTTGTTACATCATTTACCCTTAAATGAGATTTACTTGGTTGGACTCAGTGAAGGTCTTTTCTAACCATGATGATTCCATGATCTCCAATTGTAGGAAAGCAGCCTTAAGCAAATTGGTTTCTTTTTTGAGAGAGAGAATGAGTATTCAGGAATCGATCAGGATTCAGAATTTCAGGTCAATTTTTGTCTTGAAAAAAATGCAACAAATTTGTTGCTGGTGATTGATTTACTTATTCCTCCTAGTTTTGGTGTTTTATCCCTTATTCAGGTCTAGGCACTGTAACTATATGCAGTGTGATTATGTTGATCCTTATTCTGTGTGTTAAGAGTCTATGCAAACAGTCAGAGGTGGTGGGTTTTCAGTCTTTTAAGGGGAGCACAAGATAATGGTCACCTTATGATGTGTATAATAGGCATCCTGACAAAGGTAAATGTCAGGGAATAGTTTGGAAGAAGCAAGCTGGCAGAAGGCTGCTGGAATTTATGAAGCGGCAGGTCTTAGAGAGCTTGTAAAAGCCAGCGGCATAAGAACCTGCTTTAAATCCTGTGGGAGAGATTTTTATTGTTACACTGCAAATATGAGACCGCATCGAAACAATCTAACATTAGGCACCTGTTTTGAAAACGTTTTCTGTCATAATTTCTCTGATTATCTTTTTAAAAAGGTAATATTGTACTGGTTCAAAAGGGTCTTCTTTTCATTTCCTCTTGTTTCTCTTTTTCTTTTTCTTTTTTTTTTAATTTTTTTCCCCCAGCAATTGTCACAGCTGTTAGGGGCTCCCATAGCTTCCAGAGCTGCTTGGCAGTTTTAAGAGCTACTCTTGCTTGCAGTGAATAGTAAATAGCACCTAAAAATATCCTTCCAGCTGGAAGTCTGCAGACAGACTCCCCTCCTCTGTTTTTTTTTTTTTTTTTTAATTGCCCCAGTGGGCACCGTTGGACCAGTTTCGTCAAACAATTTAATGGGCACAAGTTTCTCTGCCAAACCCAGAGCTGGCCTCTCCAGAGCCAGAGAAAGTAGCAGCGCAGAGTCACTTTCAGCGAGCTCCTCCCGAGATGGGGAGACTAGTGGGCATTTGATGAACATGAGTGCACATAATGTTCACCGGGGGAACCCTGGCTGCTCTGTGTGAAGTGCTGCTGCTGGGTCACCTTTCTGAAGAAGTAACTGATTTTTTTTGTTTTTTTTTTTTTTTTTTTTTTTTTTTTTTTTTTTTTTTAACACAGAAACCTTTAAAAAACTCTGATGAATTAACTTTGTATTTATGTTTGCATAAATATTTTTTAATTTCAGAAGTAGATATTATAAACTAAAAATCATATGGTAATTTTACAGTGAGTCAGCATCCATATCTTTCAATTTTGGTCCATGTGAGCATTTACATGTATAGTTTTTAAGTGTCTAGATTTATAATCCTCCCATGCCTGTCCCATCTTCATCAGATTTTGGGTCCAAGAGTCTAAACATCAGGCCATTGGGCTGTTTTATTCTGCTGAGAGACATAGCAACAAGAAATGGTCTAACTATTTATTCTTATGACTTGATTTGGCTGACAGAGTGCCCAGGGGGGCATGACCTGGAGGTACCTTCTCCTCTTGCCTTCTGTTCCTCCGTTTCCTTGCCCAGTTGGAAAGCAACTTATGAGAATTAAACTCAGACTTATTTAAGACATTTGTTATGGAGTGGAAGAAGCTATAAGTCTGATTAAATTTACTTAATAAAGACAATCCACTTCAGATGTTACCAGGATAATAAGAAAAGCAAATTAGAAATGTAATAATTTATCTTATTAAAACTTTGGTTGAAGTGAGCTTTAGTGAGAGCATGAGCCACCTGTAATACGTTCTGCCATATATCCATACTGTACTCCAGTGTAAAAAAACTACTCAGCCTGTGAAACATTACAGAAGTGTGACATGAGACTAAGCTTTTAATGGGCAATCACATCCTAAATTCATCCTGTTATTTAAGAGCTTATAGAACATTTCATGTGCAAATGGAGCATCTCTTGTGATGCCCAGCTTTCCAGAGAAGCCCTTAGGAGCAGGAGCGTGAGCAGGGTACTCGCTGCCCATTCAAGGGGCATTGGGCTGGGGGCAGCGCAGTGTTGGGTGTCATCCCCTGGAGAGCTCCAGAGCTGCCTCTGCAGGGAAGGGGACAAAGTGGCTGCTCCCAGACGCTTCTCTGCTCTGTGACCTCTCATTTCTGACCTGGGTTATTTCTCTGATATGTCTAGTTTATTCTACTCTGATAAGAAGCATCTGTTTGGTCAGTGCAGGGGGAATTTGTTACTCGCTTTAGCCGTGTCCCTCCTGGTGGCTTTGTGTCTCAGGAGAAGCAGCAGGAGACAGCAGCCTGGTAGGAGCACATGGAGGGGGTTAGTAGAGTTAATTTTAAAATACTCGGGCCACTTCCTTGTCTCTCAACTATTTACATTGGGCAGAAGCACAATGAGTTCCAATTTTTGCCCCCACCAAAATGCTGAAATACATCTGCTGGTACGTTTAGGGCCAAATCATCTGCCAGTTTGAAAACTCCACCATAACATTTATGTCATCCCAAGATTTGGCTGATTATTAACTAGTTAGAGATAAACTTATTTTATAATTGCTATATTTTATTCAGTTTATTTGACACTCAATTACAGCTTTTTATTGTAAGGAAATACTGCTAAGCACGAACTCAATCTCTCAATTATTTTAAGAAGTCAATGAAAAGCAGTGATTGCAACCATGATAGATGCCTGTACTGCATTGAAGTTGACAGAATAATGACTAGTAAAGATCCAGCCAGTAACCTCAGGTAGGTGGTGCTCATCAGGCAACAAGAGAGCACAGAAAGTGCAAGTTCAGTAGCAGCATAAATTATTAATGCCACTAATTAATGTCCTAAATAAGACAGCTTTCTCAAGATCCCAAATAAAGCAGTACTAAAATTTTCACACTGCTAAAATTATGCCAGTGAAGATGTTACTAGTTTTGCATAAAGGCTAGAACATAGTTTAGCTGTTATTATCTCTAGTTGACAAAAGCTGTTATTATCAAAAGCAGACTTTTGTCTTCCAACGTTTCTGCCTCACACTTGGAGCTGAGCTATGTTGACGCTAGCCGCAAATACTTCCGTTGCCTTCGGCGGGGTTTACATTGGGATTATTTCCAGCTAAATGCTGGTATCCTTTGTTGGCTGAGAAAGGTGTTATAGACTGCATTTTACTCTGTGGTTGCTGTTAATTGTGGTTTGCTGCAATTAATTTTTTGGCACTGATCATAATTGGTTTACTGTGGCGCAGGATTATAGCATTTTATCTATTTGCTGTGGAAGACTAAGGCACCTTTTAATCTGTCTCTTTTTCTTTTTGCCAAACTCATAATTTAAAGCCCTGACTACCAGGAAGGCAGTGATTGATTTTGGCCGCAAAAACAACGCACAATCTGAGCAGAAAGGGCAGTGAAATCTTCCCCTTAGCGAGTCTCCTAGTGCTAGGGAAGCTTCAGCTAAGGAAGGCTTGTCCTGTTTGGGGCTGCCTGCAGGGAAGGGCAGTGCTGCCAGGTCATTACTGCTGCCCTCCATGGCAGGGAGGACGGGAGTCGGAGCAGAGCTCCGGAATCAGGGAGCTGCCTCCTGCCCTGCCGCCTTCTGTCTTGTTCTCTGATGGCCATCAAGGCAGCTAGGCAGCACTGCAGGTTCTGAAATGATATTTTCTGTCCTGTGGGTTTTTTTTCTTGTCTTAAATTTTTCTTTCCTTCAGCAGTAGCTTTAAGAAGCATAACCAGTAGTAATACTTTTTTAATTATCTATTCATGAAGAGTGAAGTAGGTAAGATGCGCTGGAGAGGCAGCCCCATAAGAGGCAGGGCACCAGCTCGGAGGTTGCGTCTCAGAGTATTGGCAGAGCTATGTGAAAACGTGTGGACAAGACGTGCCTGGCTCTGTTCGTTAGCATCCCTATTTCAGTTTCATAAAAACTATGTTTTACATCCCCATTTGCTCTGCACCAAAGCTGTGCTTCTGCTAGCAATGTGCTTCTGGTCTTGTCTGAGTCTTACAAACTCTCATTTTAAAGACAGAATCATTTTAAATCCCCTCTCTGTATGTTTCATGATGGAAGTCATATATTATGCCATGCCCGCATTATCCTGATACACCAGCAATAAAATCTTGGTTACCCAGACAAAGAGGAAGATTAGATGACTCTCTACATGGTTTTTCCTCAGCACATAACTACCTGTTTGTGTGAATCAGCAGATTTACCCTTTCTGACTCGTTTGGCTGGCTTCACAAGGGCTGGTAGGTGTGAGGTGCAGGTGTTTGCTCAGATGATGAGCTGAGCTCTTGTTTCCGCTGCCTTTCTATAGGTTTAAATTACATTTCAAAAGGGAAGAAGTGTTTCAGGAATTTTCTAAGTGATCACATTTTCATCTTAGAACTGTCTCTATACAATTGAACTAAAGCATATTGCACTGAAATCTTTTCCTAAAGTCTAGGAAACATTAAAAGATTGCAGCACTGTATTTATATGTTTGCATCTGTACTGTCATAGTGTTGCTAAATGTGGTGCAGTCTGACACTGGTTGTCTGTGTTGTGTGTTTCGCCAAGTTTCTTAGGTGAAACACTGATAATTTTTTAAGACTGGGAAACTATTAGTCCTAAATGTTTAGAAGTCATCACCTGGCCTATCAGAATATTAGCTGTGAGAAAATGAGATTAAGAATTAATGTATTTTAAAGTTTTTTATCTTTAATTTTGAGATCTGTACCGTCAACTTATTTCGTATTTTCAGTCTTTTCCCCACAGCCAAGACAGCAAGGCTTTTTTTAAGACCTCTTGTTTTTTTAAAATCTTGTATAATTCCCTTTTCTCATCATTGTGTGTTGAGAAAGTACACAGTAAAATCTCCAGAGGTGGAAAACTCAGTTATAGTTTTATATTTTTACTGAGATAATGGATATATCTGAAACATAGAAAACTCATGCTTGGTGTGACCACAGTTTTGATGCTACGAAGTTATGAAAGGAGATATATTGTGTTCAGCTTTGGTATCACTCTTGGGATGCAGAGAAGCTGGAGAAATAAGAAAGATAAGAAGCTTAGAAAATAATACCTGTGAGGAGAGATTGAAAGAACTGGGCTTGCTTAGCCTAGAAAAGAGAAGATGAAAAGTGGATGAAACTGTTTTTCAATACATAAAATATAGTTGAACTTACTCGATGCCTTCAGAAGAAAGTATGTTCTAGCAATTTAACCTTTGAAGTCTGAGTGCCAGAGTTCAGTGCTAGAAACTGAGATAGGAGATCCTGCGCAGTCTTAGGCAAAGGAGGTAGGAAAAGGATCACGGGATGGATTGTTTCCAGTTTTGTATGCTTCCGAGGCACATAAGGCCACAGTTTGAAGTTGGGAACAATAAATATCTTTAACTAAAAGTTTGGAATGCTCTTGTGAGGGTCCCAAGTTGAGAGCTTGGGAGGATGGTGTAGGGGTCAGACTGTGCTGTGCTCTGCTTTGGCCTTCTCATCTCTTTGGTGAATACGCTGTCGCTGCCAAGTAGACCGGCACTCAATGTTTCATTGAGCCAAGATCAAAACCAAACAGCTCATGCTCTCGTATCACAGCTGTCACAGCATAACAGGATGAAACTGCTTCCTGCAAAAACCAAAGGGCACAGATGACTGGAAGATGAAGCTGAATAAAATTTCAGTGGGGATTCATCTTCAAATATCTCCAGTGGTGCTTTAGATATTTCTTAGAATTTAAATACCTTATCTTCATCCTCTATTAAGCAGCAAAGCTCCACTAATATCAAGGCAGCTATCTTAATTTAAACTTGCTAGGGATACGGCTGTGAATCTTCTGAAAGAACCAGAAATAGTTCTGCTTATTCTACATTTGCTTTTGATTAAAATCTCTTTTGTCAATGCAGTTCCTTATCTGATGTGCTCAGGCATCTTGAAGGTCAGCTGCATTCCTTGGGTGCTGTTTGGCAAGGACAGGTGCTGGTGAGGAGATGGGGCAGAGCGCCAGGCAGGCACACGCGGAGCGAGGCGCCGGGAGCGGAGTCAGGTGGGGTTCGGCTCTGCCGTTCTGCTCGCCGCAGCGAAGCTGCTCCTCTGCCCTCGCCCGAAAGACGCGTTCGGGGCCGGGCTGCTGAAACAGAGCCAGCGCGCTTCATCCGTCACTGCGCGGGGCTGCCCCAGCTGCTGTAGGGACTAGCTACAGGTAGTCCTGAGTAAAAATTCCCCTCTCTCAACCATCTCTGTAACCCATATCTGGCAGTATATGCCAGAGCCAATACAGTCCCACTGAGCCACAAAGTAAAATACTTTAAACTGACGGTGACTCATGCACGGCAATTTGGAAGGTGACCGCCTACAATTTCCAGGCACCATCAGTCTCTCGGGTAAGATAATTTCCTGCCTTCACGTATATGGAGGAGGAAAGGATACGCCATGAATTTCTGATGATGGTGATGATACTAAGCCTTTATATAGTGTTTTTTTTTTTTTTTTTTTTTTTTTTTTTTTTTTTTTTCCTTCAAGGCCGTTTACAAGTATGACTTAATGTTCATCATACCCTCAAAGCTGTGAAGTTTTAATATCCCCATTTTATAGAAGGGGAAATTGAAGCAAAGAAGTTAGATAACTTTCCCAGGGCTTTGGAAGGAAGCATGGGAGTAGTTTTCATTCCTGTGCCGAAACGAGATATCGCTGCTTTTCATGTTCTTCTGTCCTGGTGTAAAAGACTAAACCAGTGTTGGACACCACCATCCCAGGGGGTGCTGACAGTTAGAATAAGTAAATAATTGCTTGTGAATGTTATTTCATAATTCATAAGCTAGAAATCTTAGAGCTTTTGAAAAAAAATGTTCCCAAGTAGTATTTAACAATAGCATGAGTTACTTAAATCTGCACCAAGAGTACAATCACTTGTTAAAAATCCCACTAAATTTGGTAAGGAGTCTTTCCATTAGCTTTAGTAAGCTTAAAGGGAAATCTTGTAGGTGGAAATCAAGAATATGTTTGTTCATTTTCATGCTTTTATTTCTGTCTCTGCCATTGGTTTTCACCCCCTGTAACCTGAAGCAAAAGGCTACAGGTACAGAAGATTTCCTTTGATGCAGTGGGGAGTCTGTCAGAGAAAAGAAAGTGGTAAACATAGATGTTTGCTTGCAAAACTCTGTCAGAAGCATGTTCTCTTAATATAAGAAGATTCATTTAAGAAGCAAAAAGAAGAGACAGCTTAATTACTCCATCCTCTTAAGCAGAAGCTGAATAGAAGCACCAACCTGATATCGGAGGGTGCTACTCAGTATGGGCCTTTCAACAAGAACCATGTTTTGTACTGTCTGTTCTACACGATTAACCTTATGATGTATATATGTATATAATACTGAAGAGATTGTCTAAGACTTTACAAAAAGTAAAAGGTTTGCTTGTTTGTCATGGTGGACAGGTTACGGTACTTAAAAGTTCTTTGGAAAGAAAATTAATAGCTAAATTTTCTGACTTGATTTGACTCCTATCCGAGATTTTCATTTATTTGAATCCATACATTTGTCAAGTCAAAAGTATAAGTCCTTGGAGAATATGTGGTTTTCTATAAAACTGAGGAAAAGACTGAAGTGAAAAGTGAGTGAATGAGTAAACTGAACTTGCTCTCTTTGTAGGAATTCACTGCTTGTGAAAGCCAGAATCAGTGTATTGGCAGCTGTCAGCTGAGCTGCCTCTGCTCACAGGTCTCAGTCCTGAGTTTTGAACTAGTCTATACACCCAAATCCATAAAAGGAAGAGACTATATTGAATTAATTTTAGTAAGATAAATAAATTTGATAAATATTTTTTAAGTTTAATCTTGAAACTTTGTGGACTAATGCTCATTTGTACCCTGAATGTAGTATCAATTAGCTCAAAAGTTCTGCACAAGTTTCTTGAGCTGGCAGGAGGCCCAGGCGTTTTGTCTAGCAAACATCCTAGGACAGGTGCAGAGAAGGACCAGCAAACAAATAACCAACTCTCATTGTTCACCATGGGGAAAAAGTAACGATGAAACCACACACCAAGACCAAGGGGCTTTTTGTTTAGAATGGAAAGGAGGAATAAAATGATTTCTAAATGATACCTGAAATTTCTGAATGTTTTAGAACTGAATGTGTGATTTCTGACTGTGCTTCCAGTTTTAGAATAATATATAATTACCTGAAATAATTGTTTGTGCTGATACTCTGATTCGTGCATCCATTTCTTGAATTTAAAAAGGCAATAACCTCACTTAATACTTCCTTCTTCTACTTTCATGACAAGTGTGTTGAGTATGTTCTACTGGTCATCCAGAGCTTTCGAACCCCGGTGCAAGTTGTTCTTCCCTACCCCTGGCCCTTTTTTTTTTTTTTTTTTCTCTCTGAGAATATATAGTATTCTATATATGATACAGTAACTTTTAATATGTAGAATATACAATGTAGTCACTTTTCTGATTTATAAAGAGTTTGGTAGGTTTTTCTTCTCATAAAACATGTATGTTTTTTCTTTTTTTTCTTTGTTTTTTTTTTAAATGACAGTTTGAGCCTTTTCAGACTATTTATACAGTCTCTCTCCTTTATTCTGCTGCTTATGGTTGTAGAACTTGTAGAAGCTTGACAATTTTAAGATGTCTATTCCCCAACTAAATTTGTCCACAATAGGTTAGCTGGTTAACGACTAAAAAAGAAGGAGACAGATTGACATGTGAACATACATGGGCATTGAAAAATATTATGATCTCCTAGGAAAGCAAGGCTAGAGCAACAAGCTAAAGGCAACAGAAGACATTCAAACTCCCAGCTTTTTGGAAAGCGTTATAAGAGCGTGTAGTAAGAAAAGGCAAATTTCATATAGCTGTTTACTGAAGCTCCAGGGGAGAAAAGTCTACTAACATATGCCTTAATAAATAAACTGGTTAATTAAGAACCTCTTGGAAAGCTAGCGCAGGGGAAGGTTGCGAGAAAATTCACATGTAATGTGAATATGGTTAGTGGATTCATCCTCTGTTTGCAGTGAGGCAGGCGCTTCTCTGAGAGCTCGAGCTCTCCAGTCTGTCACAGAGTGGGGAGCACCTGGTAAGTGGTGCTGCTAAAGTTAATGACAAGACTTGATAATAATTAAGGAAGCCAAATAAGACCTTTCCTAAGCAACTTGCAGATGGAAAAATGATACATCTCTGATAATGTCACAGAGAAGAATCTTGTGTAATTAAAAAAGACAATGTTAATATATGTGTTTATTTTTGGAGTCAGAAGCAATGAATTTTGTAAGAAACACCAAGTGGATAGTGGTTGCTTGTAATTCAGTAAGGAAATTGAGTATGTTTCCAAAAGCAGGGATTCTGTGGCAGGGGCAGAAGAGGAAAGCAAACGTGGTGCTTGTGCACGGGGGCTGCAGAGGCGGGGGCTGCGTGTGCTCTCCGTGTCAGTGGGCGCTGGGGCTCAAGGCCTTTCCTCTGTCTGCGCTGCTGCCTCCGGGAAGGCGCTTTGGCTGGAATCCTTCCTCAGCAGTGGGGTGACAGCACCATAACTCTCACGGAGGTGTTGGAGGAGAGCTCCTCTCATTTGTCTGAGCCTGGCAGAGTGGTAAAATGCTGCTATTAAGTCTCTGAATAAATACACCTGTCACAAGAATGAGGTGCTTCTCATAGATTTTAAAATTGCACTAGGAGAGAGAAAAAAAAAAAGGAAAAAGAAAAACCACGCTTTTGTGGGCTTTAGCTTGCTCTGGGGCTTTTGGTGGTTGGAGGCATTGGGTCGTGTTGGGGAGGAGAGGCTAGCAGGAGGCTGTGTGCCTTTTAATGGCCCCTGGCCTCGTGGTGCATTTCAGCATAGGGAAAGCACTGAACAATAGTACCTGTTTTTTGGCACTGAATTCTAGCATTAAAATCTGGCCTCAGCCACCGTATTGTAGTTCAGACTGCTCACAAATCGGGCAGTATAGTCTCAGTGCTGCAAACCTCTTCAGGTAATGACTAGTATCTCATTTCCTTATCTTACCTCTGGGCTGGGAAACAACACACGTACTGAAGCACATGTCCAGAGAAAAGCTCCAGATACCCGATGCCTCATGCAGACAATTTTTGTACTCCCTGCTTTGGGTAAACTCCCTTTTTGTGCATCCCTTTTGGCAGATTGGAATGTACTTATTTCATGATTCATGTTCATTTCATGAACAGAATCAGTGATGATGAGGATGGTTCCTCTGCAAGTGGGCAGGAGTCACCCAAGCTCAGGTGACCTCCCAGCAGGGGTACAGTGTGCAGACATTCCTCCTGAGCTGGGATTCACCTATCCTTTGCTCCTGGCTTCGGTGGGGGTTGGAGACCTTTAGGTCTGATCAATTTTCGAGTGAAACACTTTTTTTTCCTGTGCTGTAGAACATGAAGCATGGTTATAGCAAGATCTGTGGTTGTTAAGTGAGAATTTTAGGTAGGGAGCAAAAAGAGAAACTATTCAAATAGAAAAAGAGAGAGTGTTGTAGCAGTTATGGCTGCAATATAGGGAAGTAGGGGGCTGAAGTTTACTCCTGATAAAGAAAAATCCAATCCCTATTTGGCAGAAAAAAACCTGGCAGAAAACCCCAGCAGCATGTTACTGCAGAGCTTGCAAGCAAAACAGACAACAAGCCCAATGCTTTCTTTAGCAGTTCTAAGATATTTGAGTTGGGCCAGACCTCCTGGAGCAAGACCTGTGATGATAGACCTGGGACCTGTCAAATCCCTGCATGGGAAGCGGGCCTTGCAGGCACCCCTGGCAGCGCTGCTGAGCTGTCCACAGCATTCAGACAGGCTGCCCACGAGCATCGCACTTCAGCAAAATACGCTGTTCAAATGCCTTGTTTCGAAACTCTGCCTGCATTTGCTTTCACAGTTCTGATATTTCTAATCATATTTTATGTTCACATCTGCAGTTTTTTCAACCTCAGACTGCTGACAAGTTTCATAATTTTACCTCGACCTGTTGGTGGCTTTTGAATTGGCTGTTAAGAAAACTATGTACAGTATGAACGGAGACAACTAAACTGCTGATTTTGCCCTTATGCAGGCTGCCTGCTGGGTTCATTTTGCTGGCTGGCAAGTGAAGGTGTGAGAATGAAAATAATTTGATTAAATGGCAATTGAACTTTTAGGTTTAAAATCTGCCGATTATGTGCGGAGCTGGTGCTGTATGCTGGGGTTTAGAAGGCAAATCCAGTTCCATTTCCTTGAGATTTTGAGGGGTACATCGAAAAAAACTGTAGGACTATCATGAGTCTTAGTCGCTTATTGCAGAGTTTTAGTCCTGCCTCGGAGTTGCTAGATTTTCTGCTGAGAACCGTTTGCTGTGTATAAGCTGGCAAATGGGGCTGCAGTACCAAATGCAACGTGCCTCACATGGCCCAAATACTGCCCTTGTTTATCTGCCAGAAGCTGAGTTTCGTGCAGCCGCGTGTGCCAGTGCTCACCCAACAAGCCTTCGAACACCATTAGGCGCTTGGACTACTCATCGCTGCCCTCACTGTGTCTTGCCAGCTTGCACACTGCATTAGTACCCTCCTAGTCGAGCTGGGGTGCCCTTCATGGCTAAACCCTGCATGTTCACATTGTGTCACGGTTGTTGCCCACACAAACAAGCGTTTGCTGGGGCAGGCACAGTGGTTGTGACACAGACCTGTGAATGTGAGCAAGGGGAGCGGGGCAGCAGCGTGCGGATGGGGGTACACAGGAGTAGGGAACCCCTACAGGCATGGGCGGCCGTTGCGCTGCAGACGCGTGTGGTGTGTCGGGAGCGTGAGGGATGTATCTTAGGAGCTTTGAGACTAACAAATAATCTAAAATGTTCAGACAGGAATCTAACTTAATGCTTTATTTTTGTAAGATTGGCATGCGGTATCACAGCAATCTTGGTCACTGTATGTAAATACCAGTTGGCCGGTATATATTGTTTGTTACTGCATTCTGCTTTACTATGACACACAAGGGTAGTGACTATGAGCGTTGTTAATTCCAGGCACTAAGTTCTACTATGATTACTAGATCTTCTGAGACGTGGAGGGAAAAAAAAAAGTAAAGAAAAAAAAGAGTTTTTAAAAAAGTTCTACATTATACAGAAGATGGTGGAATAAATGGAAAGCTAGTAAATACCCTTGGGCGGAAAAAGGAGTTTATAGCCAGTTTCAGGGAGATGCCAGGCAGAATCTGCTATAGCTCTTCATCGAGTTCCTTGGTATTCTAGGGCCAGGGAAGGCAGTATCGCAATTAGCTCCTCGACTTGATTTATCCTGGAAACTGAAACGAGCTTAGCCTGTTATAAGTAGGTTTAGGTACATTTAAAAAGATCTTGATGACATCATATCTGGCCACTTCTGCTTTTCCTCTAGTTCCAAGGCATCTTTATTACTCATTGTGCTGAATATTTGATTTGTAATTTGTCATCACTGTTTCTATATTTAGTGGTTTAGATTATCTCTTTACTGGAATACATGCCCTTTTGTGTGTTTTTTTTTTGCTCTTTTATCCAAGCACCTGAAACTTTTAGGACATCTTGTCATTAGTTGATCTTGGAACCTGATAGTAGTTCACCTCTTTTACTAGCCCAAAGACAATCCCATGTCATTTATAAACCTAATTCTTTGTATTTTGTCATGTGTAAATCTGGAGCAGGGGAGACAAGCACTACTACTATCTGGCAGATTTGTAATCCTTTACACGGTACTGACCTGTGATCACTCTGTAGTTTTGATCTAATATGGGGATTATCATTAAAGGTGGCTAGAAAGGCAGCTAAATTCTGTTTGTGGCCTGGAGGTACCTTGTGTTCCCTGCCAGCCCCCGGCAGCCCGGCCGCCAGGATAGAAGCCTGGGCGCGTTGCTGCTAGCGGTGCGCGCCCCCGCGCTGCCCGTCCTGCCGCCCGGGCAGCGGGGAGCCGCTCCGTCCTGGCGCTGCGAGGAGAAGGTGCAGAGAAACTGCCCACGGAGTTTGGAGAAGGGCTTCCTGGGATCCAGCCTAAACCTTCATCTGAATCTTTAGTGCAGCTTACTTCAAGTGGAAGAATTTTCCTTTGTTTTCACTCAGACTTTTTCAAATTAAACTAGTTCAGCTCATCATAGATAACAGTACTTATTCTAATTATCTTTTCTCTGCTCTATGTTATTTAACCTCTTCCTTTATTTTCCTTAAAACTCAGTACCTGCAACTGGATGCAATGTAAGCGCTGAGGCCAAGGGGAAGGAAATATTTCTGCTAGACTTTCTGTGCTTTATGTAAAGTATCCTGGGGCTAGCATTAATTGCTTACCGAATTTGAAGGTAACGCTGGTATCTGTTCTTTCCCCTGTCCAATCCCATTCTTTTTAATATAATCATTTCTTTTGAGTGCTACTTCATCAAGATTTGCCATGAGCGATATTTTCAGCTTCTCTTGAAAATCTTTTTTCCTCCTAAATATAATTGTGCAGCCTAATTAGAACTACAGGGCCTTTGGAATTTGAAGAAAGATGCTCCCATTCATCTGCTGCTCTCTTGAAGTGTAATTAAGTAACAAATGTTACTGTGTCATATGCATAACGAATGCTCCAGAGCCATTTCCACAGTACTCAGGTGCACCACAGATTAGGTAGTTTGGCTGTCACTAACCATTAATTTGACCTGTATATCAGCTGTTTTCGGTTCCTTCCTGTTAATCATTAGTGAGAGTCATAGAGGTTTGTGGGTACTTGTTATACTGCTCAGCTTTTCAGGTGCCGCTAATCAGAATTAGTCTCACTTCCTTTCCTGTCAGCCCTCTCCTGCCCCATTAGAAGCCACAGAGAGAGAGGATTAATGGATTCTGGTGCTGGTCTGAAACTAAGGTACCATCCAGTTCCCTTGGTAAATTACTTCTAATCTTGCATCAACTTTTGTGGAAGTATTTTGGAGTGAGATGAACTTTCTCTGTTAAAAAGATGATTTCATGATTTCTGTAGACCTGCAGCTTGAACTGTATTCAGGTCTGACTTTATATTCATTTTCTGTCCAAGATTCCCACTGAAGTCAGATGTAGTGTAATATTTTACAGGTCTGGGGGAATTCCTATTTTGATGAATTACGCATTTGTTGTGGTTGTGTTATCAGTAACTATCTCTTCTGTGCTTGTTTGTACTGCTTAAAATTAGTATTATTTTAAGCTACATAGGCATACTTATTTTGCATAAGCAGAAAGCTTGGCTGTATTGAGCCAAATTCTAATACATTTCAAATACTCTTATGAGGTTCATTTCATTTTTTGCTCTAATGGTGGGGTGAGGATTATGTGTGTGGGAGCCTTGAGAAGCAGAATGAGCATGTCCCTGAGTTAGGGCACATGTAGCCATATGTATTCGTTCCTCTTTCATCTTCAAGTAAGAAAAATTACAGTTTGAAGTAATTTACTAATTAAGAAAATATGGTAATATTGAATTTTGACAAATGAGACTGTGATGGTGCCTGCTCCTTTGTTTGTATACTGAGGCACTGGCAAGGACATGAGCAGCCTCCCCAGGGGTGAGGTTAGTCAGTTAAGAGCTCCACTGGGGAATGCAGGCTCTCTACAGCTTCTCATCTAGCTTTTTCAGAACCTCTGGCTTTCTGTGGCTCTGAAGCTTCATAAAACTACATAAGAAGGTGCTCTTTTTGAGAGCGGGTCCACAAAATTGCTGCTTTTTGCAGTGATTTTGTATCCCACTACACCTTCCTAGTAGGGTTTAAGTGTAAAGTAATTTTCTTTCAGAAAGTTATTTCTCCGCTTAATCAGTGGAATTTCTGTTGAAAAAAAATTGTCAGGCCCTCAGGGAGAAGGGACAGGTGAATTGCTCATCATTTGTGTCATTCCAGTTCTCTCTCTTAACTTGGCGATATTCAGGCAGCTGTATTTGCTATAGACATACCACTAGGTTACCCTCTAAACTGAATGCTAACCTCAGAGATGAAATGTTGCAGCAAATAGCTGTTAACTATATGTGCGTTACATTAGGAAAAAAAAAAATCTTGTCTCTCATTGTCATCATCAAGGGTGAAACAGACTCTGCCGAATTGATTCTCACATTAAAAATAAAGAATTATATTAATTCATGGTTATGTAGTGGCATGAATTGAAGACCACGCAGCTTTTCAGAACTGGCTGGTTTTCAATAGAACTTGTTCGATGGAAGGCTCTTCTGCCTAAAATGTACAGCAGGGGCTTCAGGTTTCGTAATGAGAATGCAGCACAGTAGTTTACAAAACTTTTCTTCTAACCATGTTAGAAAAATTCTGGGTGATGATTAGATGTGGGAAAAAGTTATCTTCTCTTCTTGTCTTATATGAATGAATAATCTGTGCCCACTTTAAAGCAGAAGGAGCTGCATTAGAGGCTCTCTTTTGTCCACTCAAAAACCACATTGTTGTGTGGTCTGTCCTAACTTGTGTCTCAGCTTGTTCTCGCGAAGCCCCAGGGGCTAGTTTGGGTGTGTGTGAGAAGTGCTGTAATTAATTGTAGTACTCCCTATGCTACACCAGATTCTACTGCGATCCAGGAGGTCAAAAGTTCCCTGCTGGCAGTACCAAGTACTTTTTCTAGGTAATATACTGTGATAGAACTGAAGAGCTTAAGCCAGGCTTGGGTGAACCTGCTTGGTATGGGGTATTCATTGGAGGGGCAAGAAGCTTTGAGTTAACTCACTGTTCTTGGGACATATCAGGAAGATCATATTTTTCAGAGGCTTATAGCTTAGGAAGCAAATAGATAAACTGTGCAAAACTGGTATTAAATGAGGTCCTAAACATTTCGCTGCCAGGCTCAGCTCTCAGGATTCAGTCTGTCCATTCACTGCATTTTATCCTTTAGAGGTTTTAGTCTCCAGAGGTGGGAATTAGGGAGTTGATTATTTGTGTAATTCTTTGTCACATTGCTTCCAGCAGTAAACATGGATACAGGGAACTTCTGGTGCCTTGAATTGCTGATTGTATAATCGCATCTGTTAATTTGGGCAGACCTGTAATTTTGTTCTCCTATCAGCCCTAAGACAAGCTGAGGGTGCAAGTTGGGCACAGGTTTGCTATTCCTCTCCCCTCAGTAGAAGATTGTTTTCCCAACTGAACCTCTGAGGTGGGATCGGTTTTTCTGCCCTGTGAGCCTCCCTGTGCAGCTGCCTCTGTTTGGCAAGGAGGGCACAGCTGCTGCTCCGCAGCAAATGCAGGAGCTCGGCTCTTGGGTTGAAAAAGGATTTTTAGCCTCCAAAGCTGGGGAGAAAGCTGCAAAAACTGCAGGGGAAAACTTCCAAAGGTGGTGCTGACAAATTGTTGAGCTCTGCCTAGAAGAAGCAATTAAGCAGCATGCATTTTGGGCCCTGCTAATCTAATTGCAGTTTCCATGAAGATTGCGTTCTGACGCCGGCTGTGGAGCCGTGCAAAAGCCAGGCCCCAGCCTTCGTCCCTCTGCAACCTTCAGTTGATGCCATCAGGCGTTTGGCAGTGAATGGAAAGCAGTGTATCAGCCTGAGCTCTGGTCCACTCTCTGTAAGTAAAGAGAGGTTCAGTGCGTCTCTTCCAAATTGCTTTGACAGCCCAGGGGTAGGTACTAAAGACTTCCATCACTTCCAGTACTCTCTGGAGCAGGTCACAAAGGAGCTAAAAATATAGCCAGCTTTTCAAGAGACGGTTGTATCAAAGACCTTGTTGTTTTTTTATGAGTCATGCACAACACCCCTGAACAGCAGCATCCTTTGAAAGCATTTTCAGTTTAGAATGGGAGAGGAGGAATATGAAAACCTGAAAGAAAAGTTGCTCAGTTTTGAAGCTAGAGATGAGCCAGAAGGAGCACCAGAAGTAGCAGTAAGAAGTGCTAGGGCCCAGCAAAGCGCCTGGGCCTGTCCTTTCATCTGCTCAGCTATGCAGAGCCGCACCGAGTGCAGCTTCAAAGGCATTTTTTCTGAGCAGGTTCCAAAAAGGTATAAATTGCTTATTTGCAAACATATGCAAATGAGAGTTCTGCTAATAAGGAGAATTTAATTTTATTTCTAAATGATCGCACCTTGATTTACAGAACTGGAGCTGCTGTTTGGTCTCTGAATTTGCCATGCAAAATAAGGTCTGTCCATTGGTATTTGTGAATTATGTGCTCTTCTAGCCAGAAAGCACAAAGAAACCAATCTTAAAGCTCAGGGGCAGGGAGTTTGTTCTGAAAACCTTCATGTAAACTAATGAGATAAAGAACTGAAAACAGAGATTTCAGAAACCTCAAACAGCTTTTTTGCATGCTGGGGTTTACAGAAGCCTCTTAGCCAAAGGGGCTTCGGCGGCGCTTGCTGCGGCCTGTGCTATGTCTGCTTGGGCAGCCACGCAGAGACCTTCTGACTGGGAGCCTAGTGCTGGGGATAAGGTCTGCAGTTAGGTGGGGAGCCCCCGTCAAGTAACATCTGGTACCTGCTTGTACCTTGGCTTAGGAGAATAGCCCAGGGCTGCCTGCGAGTGTCCTCTGGGCTGGGGCCGGGGTCGTCTCCAGGCCTGCCTCTGTGACCCCTTTGAGCTAGCCTGAGGATGGGTGTGAGGCGACTGGGCTTGGTCAGAGGACAGAAGTGATCCAGCCCCAGAAGAATTTGACAAGAGCTTAAATCAAGGAAGGCTTTTGGTTGCATCAGTGTCTCAGTGAAGCCCCTACCCCTGCTCCATGGGCACAGCCTGAGGCCTAGTGCCAGCGCAGCGGAAGGAGAGCAGATTCAGGCTATCTCCCACCCCTTCAGCAGCAGTCCCTGATTAGCTCAGTTTAAAGCACTTGAGAAGCTGCAGCCTGAGGAGGAAAGGATCAGCAAATTCTCCTCCTTGATGAGCTTTCTGTCTTGTTAGGCCGCTAATTTCCCAAAGCCCTGGCAGGCAGTGCAGGGCCCTGTGGTTGTTGTGCGAGCAGCGGGGACGCGCTGGCGCAGGGGAAGCAGCTGCGGGCTCGGTGCTGCGCCCGCCCGCCGCGCAGGAGCCCTCTGCTCCGCAGCGTGCGCTGCTCAGGACTAAACACTTGGCTTTCTGGTAAGTGTTCAGAACAATTCCCAGCCACCGGGAAAAACCTGAACGGGCTGTTTTCCTCTTGCGTAGAACAAAAATGGATCACTGTGTTC
>NW_010576394.1:253750-284105 GCF_000705375.1 Tinamus guttatus | reverse complement strand
TCAAGGCAAGCACTTTTAAGTGTCAATTGTTTGTAAATCTTCTGGGTGCTTCTCCTATTTCAGCACAGCTGGCTAATTAGTGATAGTGCTCATGCAGGAAGGATTGTTTGGTATCCCGTGTTTTCTTGGGAGGGGAGAAGCCTATAGAATTTGCAGGGAGTTTTGCTTAGTCCCCTTCTCTCTCTCTCTCTTTTTTTTTTTTTTTTTAGTACTCCTACTCTTTTATATTTTACTGGTTTTATATTTTAGTGTTAATACTCATGGCCTTAACTCCTGTGGAGACTAGTTACTCGTAAAAGTAAATGGAGTCACTGCTGATTAATGTCCATGGACCTCTGGCTAGTTCTAGACCTAAGCGATTCATTTATAACCACCCATTGCTTTAGACTTCATTTGCTGATCCTGAAATGTTGCTGTACGGATCTTAATTCATATTAAGGGAATTTTTGCTCCCCCCAGTATTTGTCAGCAATGTAATATTTATTTTTCAATATAGAAAATTTAAGAGATGTTGTGTTATTAGAATTAGATGGATGAGTCATGTTGGAGAATTCTGGTTTCCTGACTGCTCAATAGCTGGCTGTTTTTGGCTTGCATACAGATTTGAAGTGATTTCAGTGAATATGTTTGCGACTCAAAGGCCAAGGACAGGAAAACATAATTATTCACAAATGTATGTGAAGTAAACAGAAGAAGTGCTCTTAGAATGGCTGCAGGGAATTAATTTTAAAAGATTATTCTGGAAAATCTGTGTAATTTGGACAGTCCTAGTTACTAAACTAAAATGCAGATTTCACCTCTTGGATACAGCAAATTCCTTCGGGGATCACTGCAAGCAGAGTGAATTTTTACCTGCTCATTGACAGAGCACACGTACAAGTACTAAAGCTGATCTTTAGCTCATGCACCTTCGTGAACTCTTGTTAACGTAATGATGCAGTATCAGCCTCACCAGAACATCCTGCTGGGCTAAAGTGTCCCTTAGCTCTTTGTGCTGCAGGGACCCTGAACTTAGGGGGACTTTTTGAAGCAGGAAGAACAGACGAGTTAGATTCATCCACATTTTCTGAGAGATTGTGGTTTTGAAACAAGAACTGCTTAATGCACTGCTTCCATGAACAGTAATATTGAGTCATTGATGAGGACTGTAAAGACCATATGAGACCATACACTTCTGGGTAACATGGAGTGTGATGTGTTAGAGCTTTCCTGATGTTTGGAGCCTCTTTGGTTTTACTCTGTGGTGAAACTGGTTGAGGAATGTCGAGCTGAGGAAGCTTTTTTCTGTGCACCAGCTGATCTGGCAACTCTACCTGTGTTTGTTAGACACAAGCACTGGTTCCTATGGGATGTGCATTAGTGCAGGTATATTAGAAGACTTTGGAAGATCTTTTGGCAGAATTCTCGTATTACTAAATGAAATAAAATCAAGATTTAGTTGCTAAATCCAAATCTCTTCTGTAGTCTAAAGCTTTTTCCTTTCATTATTGTAAGGTAAGAACTACTAGCATGGCTTATTGCATTAACATTTTGCTAAAAAATTATAACAGCAATATTTAATTAGAGTAGCTTAAGAAGATCATGCAGACGTTAATGACAAGTATCTCGAAGCTTTGGAGCAGAAGGTCTAACTCTGAGCTGCCACCCCTGGCTAGGCAGAGGAAAGTCCTTGGTGCCTCGGCAGCCTCGTGAGAGGGCAGGGCGCCCTTGGGCAGCGCCGCGCTGGAGAGGACACGGGGAGGGTGACGAGGGTCCCTATCCCACCGTCTCGTGCTGCTGCTCAGGCTCGACTGGCCCCCAGCGGGAGCAGGGCAGCAGCAAAGAGGATGCTCAGAGGGAGATACTGAGTAGCTGGTACCTGCAGCCAAGTAGAATTTCTCCAGATGTAAGCGCAAGGACCAACTTCCACATATTTAGGGCATAATTTAAAGCTAGTCTAAAAATAAAGGTATTTCATTTCCCCTAAGGCTCTCTGTTTACAGTTGAAGGGAACAGTGATTAAAGTGAAGATGGTGGCTGAAAGAGTGAGAATGAGAAGGTTGATTTGGAAAGAATGAGGGTATCGTTTGTTTTCTGTACTCTTGTTATTTTTTAGAACAAATTAGAAGATCCATTTGTACTACTTTTCGTGTGTGTGGTAGGCTACGTGCAAGCTGTGTTCAGGTTTATGGCACTGCAGCGCTCAGGTGGGTCTCTGGGGTTTTGGCCACGCTCCGGAGGAACGTGCTGCCCTGCCAGGCAGGAGCTGGGCAGGGCGGGCGCGGGAAGCGCCGCAGCTTCACCGCAGCCCTGCGCGGGGCTGCGCAGCGTGGGCCTCTCCTCCTCCGCTCCCTCCTGCCTCCGAAGGCACCTGGCTTCTCCTCTTCACTCTCCCGCTCTCCCGGGCCAAGTCTCTCTGGGCCCACCTTGGTCACAGAACTATGGCCCAAAATGTGAAGTGCCCTAATTTAAGAGAATTGATGCCCAATTCTGTTACACCTTGACAGTTCCAGGTGAGAGATCCAAAACAGAAAGTCTGGAAAGCTAGATTTTATTCCAGGGGTATGTGACAATTTTGATTTTGTAACATTTCACATTGATTTTGTAATATTTTGTGACATGGTCTCAGCTATGGATAACATTTTGATAGGCTTCTAGGTGTTTAATTATGAAATGGTTGTAAAGCTCTCCCAGCAGTTCTTGTGTCCTACATAAAGTGTCGATAGCTTTGCCAGGTGTGACTTGCCTTTACAAAAGTTGCATTAACCCTTAGTCACTCTGTGGCATTTTTCATGTTTCTAGTACATCTCTTCTTTATTCTTGCTCCTACCATTTCACCTTGCGTGACATGCTGCTTGCAAATATTTACCATTTGATGTTCTACTTTACTCTGTTTACATTTTTTTTAGCCCTTTATTTATTTATTTTTTTTTTTAAAGTCGAAGTCTGAATGCAGTGGGTTTGTTTTTCCTCTTTTGTAGAGACAGTGAATATAAATAAATGAGGTTCACTGTGAACAGAATGTCTTCTTGACAGCAGTACTAGGCAGGCCCTCAACGTTGCTCAGGACTGCCCTGTGTTGATTTGCTTTCAGTGGGTTCCTGTCTGGCTACTCCATGAAGTAGAAGCTAAGATTTAGTTTTGGTACCGCAGCATGTCCAAAAGCAAGTAAACCCTTGTGTCACTCCTGCGCTTCCCCTCTTAATAATTACTCCACTCTGAGCACACAACGTATCTGTGGTTAAATAACCATATAAAATGTTATTATTTTTTCCTAGACTTTTGGTTTATTAAGTTTCTTATTATTTTTGGATACACTTAACCTATTTCTCTAATTTGATTTTAAGTTATTTTAAACACTACTTTTTAACATAATTCCTCTACTACCATGTTATTCTCTCTTTTCTGTAATCTTTATGTGCAAGTATTAATGTCCCATAATTGTCCATTTTACACCAAGCTTTTGACATGCCTCAAAATATCCTTATTAACAAGTAGACGTTCTACTTTGCCCATCTTTATTTCTACGTCACCTTAGTATTTGTATAGAAAAGCATTCAGATGCTGTATTACAGATTTGTTTTTATGGGGGCAGGTAAGGGAAATCAATAAGAACTCAGTGAGCTGCGTAAGTCCCTTCCTCAGTCGGTCGTCGTTAATCTGTGTGGCATGATCGGTTTTAAGCACAGTTGCAGGTGCTGAGGCTGCAGACATGCCTGGAAGCCCTCGGTAGCCCGGCGGGTGTTTTGAGACACACCACTTGTTGATAGCAGTACATATTTTTTTTCTTGATACTCTTCCAGTTTTCAGTTTGAAGCACAAGGGAGGTGGTACAAGGACAGTAGAACGCTTGGGAGCTGCAGTGTTTTTAGTGAGAAAAGAGCATGTTTGTCTCATTATGCAGACTAGTTGGTGGAGAATAAGCTCCCAGACAATTAGGGTTAAATGCTTTTCCATAGTGCTTTGCTTTAGAAATTTGGCTGAATCATTTCCTAAAACAATCTCAGAATTGCTGGCAATAACCCATTCCTGTCAGAATAAGGTAAGAAAATCTTCCCTCTTGTTTTTGTAGAAATGCATAAAGCTGTGTAATAAAATGAGATTTCAAGACATAGCAAATTTTGAACTCGTATGGCAATCACGTCTCCTTCTTCCTATCACCACCAAATGCTGTTTTACAAGCAAATGTTTTAGATGCAAGCAGAGAATAGCTGATTTATTACAGAAGTGAGTGAATATTTAACCTTCTGTGAGTTGTAAGGACAACATTAGCACAAACGCATCTAAACTTGGCTTGATAATATCAAGCAGATGAGCTAACAGTACTCTGTATTGCATGGAGATTTCTGTAATCTACTTGCAAATGGCTTATCATTTAAATTTCATTTGCTTAAATTTATTACAAAAAGAAAAAGAAACCCTACTCAGCTGATACCTGCAGGCTTGATGTGGCTCTGAGACTTTGGAAATAAGCCACTTCATTTTATTGACTATGCAAATTGTAATATTTCTACATTTGCAAAGAACCTGTAGTTTTCTGAAGCTTCTCCCTCAACAAGTGTCATTTATTTGCTTTATATTTTAAAGAGATATACTGTTTCTAAACATATATTCATGAATATTTAAGTGTAATAAGTGTATTAAGAACAAGAACTATGCAGAACTGAGAACAGATAGCAGAGGATCTCTGTCTTTAAAAAACCCTAGGGAACCCTTGTTCAAACACAGCTCTAAGAATTTTCCTCTCGTCAGCTCACTCGGTGGAGTTACGCAGGCCTGCTCGTATCACCGACATGACGTGCTGCTAGTTTGGATGGCCTCATCTCTCTGCTGCCTCCTTCATGAGCAGTTGGACTTCTGCAAGGAGGCTCCCTTCTCTCCCCTGCCCAGCAGGAGCCTGGGGTGTTGCTTCCCCTTTAATTTAGGGGTCAAATTCAGTTTTGTGCAATTCGGTAGTGTGAGTGCGCTGCTTTCCTCCGCAGAGTGTCTCCTTGCGCTATAGAGCATTATATATCTGCAGCCATGTGACTCGTCTCATAGGTGCTCTATAAACAAATGCTTTATATCACGTTTTTGGTCTCGTGGCATTCATGCGTGGTCTGCTGGAATGGCAGACATTACTTGAAATAAATGTTTCTTTATTTTGGCTGTGCTTGTAAACTTGTATGCTATCTGTATCTAGTATTATGTACACATCTATTTGCCAACCATTAAAAAAAAAAGGGTTTTAATTTGTCATTTAAATGCTTTTGCATTGTACATGCTAAGACTCATCAAATTTAATTCTATGCCCATTACAGAATGGTAGTTTTTAACATAATAAGTCTTGATTTTTCTTACTCAGCTCACTGATTTCCAAAGGGAAAGACAAAAAATATTGACTGAGTTTTCACTACAGAATGATAGTTTTGTAATAAACTCTCCTAGATTTCATCTAGTGCGTATGAACAAATTTGACATCTGTATCTTTACACTCCACTAAGCCTTAGTGCTTTGTAGTATAGCTAGCCTTATAAAAACATATGCTGTTGGAAACCAACAGTAAGCAAAATTAAATTAGAAACAAAAACATTGAGAACCTGATGGGGTTGACCTGAACTCACCAAAGAAACAAAATCAAACCACTGCAGGAAAGTCCATCTTACACGTTTCCTGTAGACACTTGAACCACACAGAGCTGCTTTTAACAATCTCTGAAACATCCTTTCTAGTGGAGGTGGTAAGTGATGGACAACCACCATCATTTTAGGTGCTTAAAAGTAGCATCAACCTGGTAAAATCTGCTTTCTAGGACATCCTTATGGCGAGCGCTACCTGCCCCTGTTGGCCAGGGTGATGTGGGTGAAGCGGAGCACACTGAGGTCGCCCGTTTGCACTCTCAGAAAGCCTTTGACAAAACTCGTCACAAGAGGCTGGTGAGGCCACGAGAGGCACAAGGTGAGAGGAGGGTACTGCCCTGGGGGGCCGAGACACTGAGCGCTCACGTGGGCTTTTCCTTGTGGCAAAGGTTAGCAGCAGGGAGGCCTTGGCACGGCAGCTAGAGCTGTGCAGCCCCCTTGCGTTGCGCAGTGCAGCAGGTGCCTGAGCGGGGCTGCGCGTGCACGCGGCAAGGGCTGGCGCAGGGAGCGCGAGCAGCACTGCTCTGCGCTTCCCCACGGTGTCATCGGCGAGGAACAAGCACTTGGGGCTTCTCTGGCCAGCTGGTTGAAAAGGCTTCTTCGGGGCAAGGGGATAGCAATGTGTACTAGCTGTTAGGGCATAGCAGATTGAAAATGTATTGAAAATAGTAAGCGCCTCTCCCTAAATGGTTATTCGCCTTTTCTCTTGAGTCTATGTTCAATTCTAACTATGTAATATCAAGAAAAATTAGAAGAACAGGAGAAGACTTGGAGCTTGTTGTATACAATAGTTAGAAGCAGGAAAGTACCCCTGTATGTGGAAAGCTTTAAAAATTTCCTGTTATATAGGGAAGAAGTAACTAATACAGGTAATAAAGTTTTTAATATGTTGCAAACAAGCTGAGTATGTTGTTTGTTCTGCTTTAGTAAAGAACACTTGATTCAAGTGGTAGGTAATTGACTTTAAAATGACCTACTAAAACCTTTATATTCTCAGTCCATAATTTGTTTGCAGAACTTGCTGCCATAAGACAGTGAAGTTAAGGTTTCAGGAGAACTGTTATATAAAAAAAGGCTGCATTTCTAAATGTATAATGAGCACAATTACAGGTATGTTGTTTAAAACTAAAAGAATGGTATGTGATCCAGTTGTCTTGGGGAATAACATGTTAGAGGCTAATAAAAAAATAACTTCAGTTGTACCTTTTTCTCTAACAGTTGTAGCATTTCTTGTATTTTCTTGTAAATAGCTGTCTGCTCTTAGACACAGGTTGCCTGACAGTTACGACTGGTGTGGCACTTGCTAGTGCACTGGTTGCATGCTAGGCTCAGGAGAAAGCAGTAGTCAAATGCCCTCTATGTAATGTCTTTAAGTTCCGGGGTACTGTCCGTACCCCACAGATCTTTGCCTGAATTTAGAATGGCTTGTTGTGTCATCGTGAGCTAGCTTGTAGAACTGACTGTCACAAAGGGGTTCATGAAAACAAGTGTCATGTTTGCAGACTTGTTTCAGTCTGAGTTTTCTTGAGCCGTAATCTCATGGGCTTTCCCCTCCTTTGTAATGCTAATGGAGCCAGAGGAAGCTGGAAAAGAATTTACAACTTGGAAAATACCACTGGCACAACCTTCCCATGTACCGCTGTCATATGGTGCCGGAGAGACGGAGGAAACAGCATGTGGCGGGCGCGTGTAGGCGCTCCGCATTTAAGAGTGCTGGAGAGGTTCCCTAAGCAGCTTCTGCTCTTGAGGTCGGGGCTTCTTATGCATGAGCTGGGAAGCCCCCATCCTTGGTGGAGGGCAGTTCCTCCGAGAGCCTGGCTGTCCATGCTCAGAGCACGTCACTATCTTGCAGCGTTTCTTATATCCAGAAAGCAATCATTTGGACCATTTCATTCACGTTGTCTGTCATTTGGGTGACACATCTTTCATTTCCGTTTTTAGTGCTAATGATGGGAAATAATCCTGACATGTGCTCGTTGCCTGGCTACGTCGCTGCCAGCTTGTTCCTGCCCGTCTCGGGCAGGGTTCTGCGCGTCGCGCACAGGAGTGTTTCTGTGCTTCTTGTTGGCGCCAATAGAAATACTAGGAGGACAACCGGGTGCTTCTGGAGCAGGCAGCCCGGCTCTTTTGGAAATGACACAACCTGTGCATGCCATTGCTAAGTCATATTGGATAGGACAAATATTAGAAATCAGACTATAGGGATTAATAAATGCTTGCCCACCACTATAAATGCAAAGTTGTGGTTTCAGGTGGAGCTAATGTTTGGTAATACTATATGTTAAATACAAAATCTAAATGTAGTCAATTTTTTTTGGAAATTGCTGAAGATGTTCATTTGAGTAGGTCGCTGTGGTAATAATTTTAAAATTATTAAATCGGGCTGGACATGACTCTCTAATCAATTGCATATCCAAATCAAATCATGAACTGCTTCAGAGTAAACAGCCATCATTCCCAAAGTGGAATGCATATCCTGAAACTGCAATTGCAAACCCAAGCGCTGGATTCATTATGGTGGTCATAATTGCTGGAATGGATATTGTGAGACTTTTAATTCATCTATTTTAATGAAAAGTACACAAGAGCTTCCAATGCAGCCTTGTTCTGCTGTCTTGCAGACAAAGTAATATGTTCCCCAAAGCTCTGTAGGCCCCGTCATCCGTATTGTGTGTGACAGCGTGGGAGGAAAGCCTGCCAAGCCACAACAGGCCTCCATGCTTTCCGGGGCAATTATAAGCTCTGAGTAATTTTGTTTTATGGGCTGACAGGCTGTAGATCTTCAAGCAACACTTTCAAAAGTGTGCTTTTATGGGGGTAAGATTGTATCGCAATAAAAAAAAATCTGCACCTTTCTAAATTGGGATGATAGATTGTCTAGAGTCGTACTCGGTCGCTGCCTTGATGCTGCATAGTCCTCTCAACTTCTGTGACTCACGTCTCCAACCCAAGTTCCACTTTCTTTGGGAGTAGGACAAAACTATAAAATTGTGTTGAAGACTAAGAATTAAAAAATGAAGCAAGCACATAGAGGGAACACTATTTACATTTTCACTGTGTAAGGTGAGACTGCATTAATGGGGCAGCTCCAAGGAGGAGCAGCGCAGCTGCTGGAATGGGAGCGGGAAGGCAGCTGGAGTGACCACAGTTTGTAGCACGCGTGTGCACTGGAGGCTGCTGCCATTAGGGTCTTGCTCCTGTACAGCTCTTGGGGACCTGCCTGGCCCTGGAGGATGCTGCGAAGCTGCGCGGGTGCTTCTTGGCAGCCCCAGCCGCCGCCTCCTTCCCCTTCCAAACTAGCTAGCTACTTTCAGAAAGCTCTTAAAAGTCACTGAAGCACTTAAAAGTCAGTCAGAGGAATAGCTGTTTTTCTAGGTGCTAATTAGGTACTTTATATGTTTGGATGGCAGTTTTAGCGCGTAAGCAGAAACTGAAGGGCACGGAGGCCGAGAGATGGAGCTGTCCTCAGCTGGGCCGCAGGGCCGCCCTGCTGCGTCCGCGCCCAAGGCAAAGCTGCAGTCACCCGCTGAGACGCAGCCATGCGGGCAGCTTCCGTCGTGCTCGCCCAGCCTTGCAGAGTGCTCCAAGAACCTCCAGGGAAAGGTGCTTCAGGATTTTTATTGTTAAAATTACAGGAGTGACATTTATTTCTAACTATAGCTAATTAATTATATTATGAAGCAGATGGGGAGGAAGGCTACATTCTTAATTAATAAATATCAGACTTGATAAGCTGTTTACTTTCAATTAGAGACTGTTGGAAAATTATGTTGCTTTTTATCTCTGATACTAAAAAAAGCACCGTCCTCCCTCATGTCCTGCATTTAAAGCCATCGTGGGTGTCCTGCATGTTAGGCCAGGTTTAACAGGAGCAGTGCTGCATGGAGTGCTCCTATAATGCGTAACTCTCTGTGAAGTGCAGGCCATTCGTGGTGCCCGGGTCTTTGTGCTCCTCCACGGCGGCCCTCAACAGCAGCAGCATTCCTTACAATAATGTCACGTTCTGCTGTAGCTCCTGCCACCTGGCCCCACGCCGCAGCAACACGCAGGGATGCTGCGGAGCGGGGATGCTTCAGCCCCCGCATGCGGAGAGGGAAGGGGCACTTTAGGCCTCTGTCACTTTGCCTCTCTTGGGGACTTTGCTGCAAAGCTGCTGCTGAGAGGCCGCAGCCAGCACAAGTCATGCTTGTGTAGCGAGGAGAGCGCAAAGTGCTGAGGCTTCTTGTCAGCGTGATTCCACTGTCCTACTTTTGTGCAGCTGACTTACAGCTGCAGCGTGTGACAGCCTTCTGTAATGTGCAGCTAACCTTCGGGAATGCTTTGATGTATGAATTTAGCATGAAGCTTAAACTTTTCAAAATGCCCTTGTGGCTCCACCGTGACCATCCCCACAATTGGAGTTCGCTAGGATGCTTACCCGCTGGAAAAACTGCTGATACTTGTCTTCCAGCCGAGCAACCCAAGTCAAGTAAGAAGGAGAGTGAAAGAGTTTTTTGTGCTTTTAACAGCGGGATATTATCCTTTGCATTCATGTCAGTGGCAGAGATGGAGAGTACTCTGTCCTGCCCCACCTCTTGGGTCCCAAGCCATCCGGTGTGGTGACAAGAACTAAAGGGCTTGAAAGCCAGCTAGGTCTCACCTACCCAGCATGTCCTCCCCGGAGACCTGGGGCTGCTGTTGGAACTGGAGCCTGTTTCTCTCTTGTGAAACCGGGTAGCTGCAGGGGAGCAGAGGCTGTGGCAGTTCTACAGGGCACTTGCTGAAGGTTTGGAAATCTCTCTTCTTGTGTATTTGAAATGAAGCACACATTTGCTTGAAGTATGAAATGTCTTCAATGTGTCATTAGGGCTGGTGTCACCAACCACGAGGCTCAGGCTTCCTCTTGCTGCCTGGGATAGGGAGTTTTAACTGCATCACTTTGCAGGCTGAACTAGCTGCCAGCGTCTTGCTTTTCTGTCCTCTGGGTCAGGCATTTACTTTGTGCTGGGCTTTTCTTGAGTCTCAGCTCTGCAGTGTGTAGGCAACAAGGCTAAACTAAACTCAAAAATGTTGTAAAGACTGAAAAGAAAGGGGAGGTTAATGGTTGTGGATATTACCACTGGCTTCATTCCCATAGGCTCTGCAAGCTTGGAGTGCTGGAGCCCTAATCAGACAGGGAAGTGTAAGGCTATTACTGATACAGAGTGTTCTCCTTATCCTCAGTATAAAACTACTGTTAAGCAAAATGGGACTTCCTAAAAAATAACATGCCTGAGCTGATAATTAACCTGAGAAAGCTAATTATGCTGTTGAAGGCCCTGAAAAGTGCCCTGATTTCTCCGTTAAACAAGCACTTGAATAGAGTACAGCAGTGGGAGCAGCACGAGCAGGGATTCATCCTCCTGCAGCCTGGAAAGAGCGGCAGGATGATGGGTCTGACCCCTGTGAGGTGCCCCTTGCAGACGGCAGCCTGGGCACGGTCCACAGGGAGAGAGAACGCGGCTCCGGGAGCAGCTTCTCTCAGCCAGCGGGCAGGTACCTGCTCACTGGGCAGGTAAACGTAAAGCCGGTGAGACCTGAAGTTGTTCTGGCCTGGCTAAGATGTGTGCAGGCTTTCTAATAGCCCATGCAGCTTCACAGTTCAAAAATGAGAAAAAATCTGCAGAAAGAAGAAAAATTAAACTACTTGTGGGCAGGCAAGTGAATCCTCGTAACAAACAAAACAAAGAGACCCAGGATACAGTCTCCTCTGGAAGAAGCAGAAATTCCCTGACCTAGGGGAGGCTGTCAGAGCTGCTGCTGTAAGCAATACAGTGGCCATCCCAGGCAAGCTGTATTGCTGCAGCTGGAGGTTTGCTCCTGTCAGAGCAGTCACTAGTTCTCTACCCACCTCCTGGTAAGTGCAGCACCCGGGCGGCCCCCGAGTCGGGCACAGTCTGAGCAGAAATCCAACCCAAGAGGTTCCTTTTTCAGATCCCGCCACGCTTTAGTACTACTGACTAAATGAGCCCCTGTGCCCATGCTAGCCCGTGCTGCCGAGCAACTGCATTGCTGCTTCCAGTCCTGCTCCTTCTGCTGCCTGGCCCAGGTTTTCTATCAGCCTTTGCAGTTATCCCTGCTGCCCTCCCCCTTCAAAGCCATTCTCCTGAATTCATTCAACGAAACAGGACTTAAAGATTTACGCTAGAAATAACTTGAGATAATGTTTATTTTTCCCTTGTGCTGGGGCTGCAGAGAAGTGAAGGAGGAAATGTTAAATGGAATAAAACAAGCACTTAATTGAATGAAGGGCACAGGTAAATGGTGCTGCTTACGCTCATTCAGTGGGGAGCTCTATGAAAATGAGTGTTTTACTTGAAACCTTACAAAAAAGGAAAGACTTCTCGCTCCAGAGTGGAGGTTGGAAATCTTTGATTAAACTCTCCTGGAGCAGCCGTATTAAATAGCCGCGAAGCGTACTGTGCTGCTGAGGAGAAAGGGAGCATGGATTATTCAGCTGCAGCTCTAAGAGAGCCTGTTATAACCATGCATTTTAATTAACCACAGCAGCAGAGGAAATGTTGTCTATAAACTGCAGCATAACTGTCTGCCTGGAAACCTGTCCTATCGGTACACAGAGGCCTTCTATCTGCAAAGGCCTTTACAAGTACATTAAAAAATGGAAGAGATTAATAACTAAGCTGGGAAATTTCTTTGGCAAATCTGCTTCCTTTTCCCATCTGAGAATATGTCCTGTCTGCAGTGCCCATGTCGTACCACAATAAATAGTTAACACAGAATTCAGTTGTTCTTAACTATTCAGCATGCTGCTACACCTCAGTGATAACTCTGGTTTGCTGATGTCAAACAAATTTTGAACATCATGTTAATTTTCACATTTAAGATCATAGCACCAGGATCCTGCACAAGACACAGATATTCAAAATACTTTCTTTTTTTCCCCTTCTTTTTTTTTCCTGTGTATTTGAGCCTGTTTCAGTGTTCCCCATGTTCCCAGTTACTTGAGGAGTCTTTCTGCCATGTCGCAATTTCTCAGATATGACTTTGTTTTGCACAGCTGCTGGAGCTGCGCTGGTTGGTCAACAAGGCTTGCAAGAGGCAGAGCTTGCCAGCCGGGAGTTCCAGGGTCTGTGACACCAGCGCAAGGGACGCTTCCGCGTGGCTGGGAGGCGCGGGGGCCGTGCGGCAGCGAGCGGGCAGCACTGGGCGGGAGGGATGGGTGCTCCTCAGAGGTGCTCACTGCCGAGCCGGCGGCCAGGAGCGTTGCTTTTCATCATCTCATTAATGAGTTCCAGCCACTAAGAGCTTAGAGTGCTGAATAAGGATTTACATTTAATTGAAATCCTCTGGTCCTTGCTGGCAAAATGTATTTTACACACTAGATGGCTGTAATTAGTGTGATGAGGCTTTAAAAGAAATTGGCTTTGTTAAATTTAGAATTTGCCATGTCGGTTTATACAGGAAGCCAAAGCATACAAATGAGTAGGGCTGTGGGTCTGGGGGAATTCATTTATGATTATTACTTATAGGTAGAAATTGTACCTAATGATACTATTACAGCCCAAATACAACATGGTTGCAGATCGGAGAGTGCAATCTATTATGTCACTTACATAACCTATTTTATTCTGCTACAAAAATATCTCGGTTCTTCTGTCACAACCTACGATTATATGGTAGACCACGCAAAAAATCCTGCATCCTTGCGGCCAGCAGGGAATTGTGCATTACTGTTTAAGGTATTGTGCTTTATCAAACATTCATAAAAAGAAACCTCTGGGAATACTGCTAGATTTCAGCACACTGAAATTAAGGGCGAGCTGCCTGCCATTCATGGGCACTGTTCCCCTTACAGCATCACTGCCTGCTGCTCTATTGGGTAGGCAATAGCTTTTCACTTCAAAATGTTTCAAGTTTTGTCCTAAGAAAGGTCACGTACAGAAATCGATAAAAAGGCAAAGGAATGCTGAGAGGCCACAGCTGGGGTCTATAGGCTTCTTTAAGCTGTAAAACAAACCCTGGAAATAAGATAAAACTTGGAATGTAGAAGAACTTGGTTACTGGCAGTTGAGCACAGACTGCCTTGCGGAGTTGATTGCTTCCCCTATGGTAGTTAGAGTTTATTATTGACATATGAATTTTGAAAATAGAAAGGCACTTAAGAAAAATTTTGAAGCTTGAAAGATTTAATGTATAGGATTCTTAGATGTTAGGATTTTTTCCCCATATTGTCTGTGCTTGTAACTCACTGGCAAAAAGGGAACAATGCTTTTATGGCTGCCAGTATCATGAAGGATAAATAGAAATAGATTGTCCAACTTTATGTATGTTTGAAGGAAAAGTGGTTTTTAATGAAGGCCACGTTACTGGCTGGTAATAGATCCTGAGAATGGCAAGTAACACTGTGAGTTGTGCTGCAAGCCTCCATTTGTGTTAATAGTGTAGGGAGGAAACTATTGTAATTTAGTCTTAAAAGCGCAGGGCCTGTTTGGAATAGACACAATTATCCTTAGGAAGAGTATCCACGGAAGGGCTTCCATGGCTCTGTCGGGAGGCGGGTGGGCGCCGTGGAGCTGGGCTCTGAGCTGGGAATTGCTGCTGGATGTGGTGCAGGCGCTGGGGCCTGCTCTGCACCTCGGCAGCAGCTGCTCTGGGAAAGCAGCACAGGAGGGAGCCCAGCGCGCGCTCCCAGGATGTGACTCATGTTACTCATGGCTGGAAGGGGAATACTGCCATGGGAAAGTGCGATATTACAAGTATCAGTGTGTTTCCAACAAACCCTAATATGCTAGAGTGATTATTTGAATTTATTACATTTTTGAAGAGAAAAGGATGATCCTTTTCTCAAGTTTTGGTTCAATATTGTTGGATAAGATTGCTATGATCATCATTACTGGGGAACAAATTGGTTAAGAAATAGATCCTTGGAATTTAAACCGAGCCCAGGTAATTTCCTTTTCTGAGGCCAGTTTTTTGCTGTGTGTGATGGGAATTAGTGGCGGTCCCTTCAGAGGCCCCTTCCCAGCATTGGCACTGGTCTCAAGGTGCAGCCAACCTGAGGGCGATGAGAAACTTGCTGCGGCCTCCGTGTGCCTGGTCCACAGCTGTGTCCTTTGGCTCCAAGGAAACTTGCTAACGAGCAGCTTCAAAAAGCTGCCCAGAGCACTTTGTGCCTCTCACAAATCAGTCTTACAAGGTTCAGTCTGGGGAGGAGCTGAGGGGAAAGAATACTGAAGGGAAGAGCTCAGCTATTGCTGCAGGTGAGTGGCATCTGGTCTCTAAATTGTCCTTTGCAGCTTTTGAAATCTTTCTGGTAGTCTGTTCTAAAGTAAACATGACAGATCCTAGGAAACTGAAAAATAACTAGCAAGAAGTTTAAGTCAGATGAAGTTTAAGGTGTTTCCTGTATGGTTCCAGTACTTAATTCTATAGCTTTAAAAACAAAAAGACCTTTCAGAATAAGGAAAGGCATCAACCTGCAGTTCACTGCTGCACGGGTTTTGCACATTACCCCAAGCCAGATAGATATATTTCTAGCTATACGTTATGGAAAAAAACTCATATGCTAGAACATATATTATAAAATCTGTAGTTTGGATCAAAGAATCTATTTGTGATGGTTGTATTTTCAGGGGCCCAGAGACTGTACAACTAATGTATTATTATTGCACATTATCTACACTCTGGCAGAACACATGTTCGGTCTTTAGGTTTCCTTCATCTACAGCTACATTTAATCTGGAGAGCAATGAAGGGAAGAATTACAAAGGCAATTAGGATGCCCAGTTTCCACTGGAGATTTTGTATGTACTTTTGAACATTTTGTGCATGCTTTTCCTCCTGTGTTAGAGCTGAACCAACAGAAGGGGCTGGTTATCTCATTACCTTTTTTTGAAATTGATTTGCGAGTTTTGCAGCCTTTAAGGAAGTGGAAAATATAAGTGCATGATTAAAAATCAGAACTGTAAAACTGTGTGACTGTTACCATCATTACAGATAGTAGTTAAAGAGCCATTATTGAAACGTTCAGTGAGCTGCTCCCTGGCTGTAAAGGACACAGCAAATAGCCTGTGTTTTGTCGTGAAGCACAGAACAAACGTTAGGAGGATGCACCCAGCTAGAGCAATATTAAGACTACCAGCTACCACTATCGCATCATTTCTAGAGACATTGAAGATAATTTTATGAGAAACAACAAAGTAGTAAGATGAAACATATTTTGATCATTCCTATGTCGACTCAGTCCCACAATTTCTCAGCAACGCTGCTTACATCAGCAGAAGGTATTTTCTTCCTATTATTTCTAGACGTGAAATAAAAATGACAGGGAAGAATTTTTTTTAATGTTTAACTGCAGAACCAGACACAAAAAATGTTTAAAATACATTAAGGAGTCCCACAATTTCCCAGCAACGCTGCTTACATCAGCAGAAGGTATTTTCTTCCTATTATTTCTAGACATGAAATAAAAATGACAGGGAAGATTTTTTTTTTAATGTTTAACCGCAGAACCAGACACAAAAAAATGTTTAAAATACATTAAGAAATGTACAGATACTGTTTTTAGTATTCCAGTTCTTTTCTTTCAGAACGCAGTTTTTATCTTTCAAGCCCTCTTGTGCAGCTTGTAGAGAAATTGAGGTTCTCCCTGATCTTTTGCCAGTAATAAAAGGTATATGCAGAGCACTATAGGACATATGTGGTCTCTTTTTGGGGAGTCTTTTCCTTTTCCTGTCTCTCTGAGTAATTATGCCCATTGACAGCAGCAGCCATAAAGATGCCCCTTGTTCCTGTAGTTAGTATATCACACTGGGATGTAGTGCAGGTAAAGCACACTGCTCGTGTGGGAGCTGCTGCTGGATTTCCAGGGAGAATAATAACTGTGAAAGTTTGACAACTTCTGCAGAGGTTGCCAAGATCCAGGAGGGTTTTTTTTGTTTCAGCAGAGCACAGTGAGGTTCCTGGGAGACCTAGCAGGGTAGATGTTTTGTTAGTTTTAAGAAGAGGAGGATTTAGACAGAGAATTGGCAGTTGATTTTCTTAATGGTGTAATGAAGCAATAAGCCTGGTAAGGTCCTTGCTTGGAGTGTGAGTAGAGGAGTAATGAGGATGTTCTAGTTTCTGTGTCTGTATTTGGGGGCTTTCCTTGAGACCTCTGCTTCAGTCTGAACTCTACAAGCTCTTCCAATTTTATCTTGGCAAGCCAAAGAGTTTGGGAGAAATGGTAAGAAAAACTTGTGTTTATTATGTGAATGTAAAATATTCCCTATAATAGCTTAAGTATGTTTTGCTTATCTCTTTAGAGAGAAGGATTAGGAAAGGAATAGGGATTTACTGCCTTTCGCCACCTCCCAGTAAACAGAGCTGGCTTTTATGTTAGGACGCTAGTGCTGCAGTCATGGTAGTGCTACGTGTCGATATACCCCAGGCAAGCCTTGTGGGGAGGCATGTGCTTTCTGTGAAAGATGGTCAAATACAACATGTTATCTGTCCCCACAATTCTTTCTTGGTTATTGCTTTTACCAGGATGTTCTTGTTCTCATCTGTGATTCTCTGATTTCTGTTATGTAAAATCTTGCCCAACGACTCAGAGATAACTGCCCCAGAGTCCCTTGAACAAACTCTTTTTTTAATTTAAGACCTCACGGTGATCTGTCCATGGCCACTTCCGACTTTTTCACAGCCTACTGTGATCCATGCACTAGAAGGCCAAGAAATAGTCGGGAACCTGAGATCACCTCGGGGTCTGTCCCTATGCTCCCCTGTGCTAATGCTGGATTTGGGAAAGATAAAAATCAAAGCTACCTATTGATGATTAGTGTGCTCCAAACACACTTCAGGACATTAAAAAAAGATTATAAGTATGACCCTATTTCATTCAATAGGGAGTGGAACGAGTTCTTGGGCATCTTGTTAAGGGAAACTAAATCTGTATTTTATACTCTGGCTGTAATCCTGACTTCATCGACTTGCTTCGTTCATTGTGGTTTTAAAACTGCTGCCCTAACCATTGACATAGAGAAGCTCTGAGGCATGAAGTAATTAATGCAATACATACCAGAGGTTGCTGCAAGGTAAAAAAGTGATTAAGTTGATTCTGAAGTAGGTTAAAGTAATTAACATTTGGACAGCTATTTGATCTTCACAAGCAAATATGTGGTGTATTCATGTATTTGATAAGTTTCCCATTGGTCTGATTACTGCCTGGGAATTGGATCTTTCCCGTATTGCTCTTATATTTGCACTCACATAATTTGTTTTTGTATCTTTCGTACATTACGCACTTTGGAGATGAAGATGTTGCTTTCACTGGTTCCCAGGGGCTGGTGACCTTCCCTTTGATGTCTAATAGTATGCTTCTCTCAGGGTGGTAAAACTGAACTCCAAGTACGCTTTCTTTTTTTAATCTCCTGTTTGGAATTTGAATGAATTGGTTTATAAGCTTAGTTTATGTTGGGGATATCTTAATGTAACACCGTAGTTGCTACCTCTCTTGTCCTTGCTTACTCATTAATGGTCCTTAGTAAAAGCAGATCCTTTTGCGCTAGATGCACCATTCTTGCTAGCATTGATCTGCTCTCTTTCTCCACTCATTCACTGCATCTAGGTTAAGGTTGGGATACAGAGGTGGATCGTAGTACAGCTGAACTTCTAATAAGATAGACATTAAGGAAATATATGCTGCTATCATGTTATGCAGAAAGGTGCAAAGTAAAGAGACAACCTAAATGAATTGGACAATAGACCCCTGTGATTAAGGTAAGTACCCACTGGATGTCACTATTGTTCCGCAGGAATTAATCTGGGAGACTTTATTTAGAGTTGCTTACAGCAAACTGAAAATTTCTAGTTGTGTTTTCAGGAATATTTTACATTTATGTTAATTTTATAGGTGCATTTTATATCAAGGTTCACTAGTTCATAATAGGTTGCCAAACTGCAAGGCATGATGAGTGTGTAAGTGTGGGTAGTGCATGATGGAACCCTGCCAGCCAGCAGGGAGGCTTGTGCTCCTTGTTCACAAGCCACTTGTTCTCATTATTATGGGCCTCCTCTGCAGTTGCTGGAGGTAATCTCAGCACAATGAATGAACATTACAAGTCTGCTTGAATTTGCTTAGTGCATTAGCTATTTTTTTCCCCAAAGATGAGCATTCAGTGCAGGTTATAATTTTGAAATATCACTTGACTTATTCTAGGAGCTGCTGAATTGCATCTCAGTCTCATAATTGGGAGGTGACAGTAGTCCATGGAGTAGGAGGCCCTCTGAGGAGGGAGCCTGGGTTATCTTCCCAGTCCTCAGCTGATTAGAGATCACGAGCAAATAACCTCAGATCTTCAGTGGTGTTTCCTTTGCTGTCTTTTGCCCTCCCAACATCTCCTGCCAACATGTAGCAGCATAAACACTTTGTCACACAACCTTATTGTAGCGAGGGAAGCCCTACCTTCTTTCAAGATTTTTGGTGTGCTTACAATAAAGTGAAAAGTCATAGTTTGGTGGCTTCAGCTAGTGTTTGTTCCTGCACTGTTCAAGCAAATATCCGCTGCAAAGCCAATGAAAATGAAGACTGGCTGGGGCAGATGTGGAGCGAAATGCCTTGCCCTTGACTTTTAGCCCCATAACACTAGACGAGACTCAGGAAAAGCAATAGAAGAATAATTTTAGAAGTCTTTAAAATGCATCCATGCGGTCCTAAACCAGGCCTATGTGAAAGCACTGAGAGCCGCCCAGGGATGAGCAGATCCTCCAGAGGCCCCTTCACGAGCCGGTGCCTGAAGCTCTTGCTGGAGGAGCTGGGCTTGGTGAGAGCTGCTGGTGCCACCGGCCCTCGCTAAGGACCCTCTGCTCCGTATCTGGATCTACAGACTCATGTGAGACTCCGGTACCAAAACGCACACAGCCAAGACCAAGCAGATTGTAATTCCCCTATTCAAATAGGTGGGAAGGAAGTAGGCAGTTTCTCCTCCTGCTATTTGAAGTGTTAAAGCTTCAGAGTAGTAGCGAGAGTTTCCTTGTGAGCCGGCGTCGCTCGCACTGTGATCCCGCAAGCCAGGCTCGCGAGAGGAGCAGGACTGGTGGCTCCGGGGCAATGGCCTCGCCACCCAGCACCAGTCACTTCTGTGGTGTTGGTTAGTGTGGCAGGGCTGAGACTAAATTTAGCCTGGCTCATGCGGTCGTTGCCCACATTAAATCCACACTGCAATGTGTTAGAACATGCTGTAAGCTGGTTTAAAATGGTTTCTGAGCCGTGGCCACCAGAGTGCCATTTAACAGCTGAGCTCTGAGGCTGTGCAAGAGGGTTCAATTAGTTATGCTGAGTGTTTTCTGCTGCATAGTCAGGCAGCACTTTCATTACCCGGGACTGGAGTGGCAATTCTGCACACATCTGTGCTTGGTGTCTATCTGGAAATGTATGGAAAGGGAAGGCTGTTAGGTGTTTCCTAGGCAATAACTGAATTAGTTGCTCTTTGAGCCTGCCTGTACTTGAATATAAACATGCTGGCTTTTCAGAATTATTTATCTTATCCATCTACGATTAATGACATACTGGTCTGATTCTCTTCTTCACACCTACAATTAACAATTTTCCTAATGAAGCTGGTAATAATCCTATAGAGATCACCCTTTGTAGGAGGTTGGGGATTGCTGCTTTTGAGTATGGATGTGGTTAGAACAAGGCGTTAGGAAGGTGGGAGCACATGTAGCCAAGCTCCCCAGTTATTTGCAACTCATTCACTATCGCAGACCATTAAGGAGGCAACAGTGTTTAGAAGATGTGTTGAATACTTTTAAATAGAAATAATTCTGAATTAATAGAATGAAATTATTTTCTGAGTGTACTTGGCACTCCCACAGCTAAGAAATCTCAGAATTTTCATTCATATGTGCATACGCGTGCACACGGGTATGTATGCATGTGTGCACACACACATATACGCATATCTTGAGCCCAGTCTTTTTGCTCTGGCTGTACCTAATGTCAGTCACCACTGCAGACACAGAAGGCTCTTAAGAGTGCAGAGATGGTTCTTAACACGTCGCTTGCAGAACGCCCTAATCCTTCAGTACAGAGATTACCAAGATTTGCTCTTAGCCCTCCCGAGCTAAGAGAACTCCATTTGCACGGACCGCTCCTAGCAGCGTTCAGGCTGCGACCCGGGCCGGGGGCAGGATCCCCGGGTGCCCTGAGCGCTGCCCCTGGGACTGCGCGGGACCCTCGCTGCTCTCGGTGACGCGGGGCCTCCCTGCGGCTTCCGCTCCTTGTTGTTTCCTCCCTACAATCCTTAAAACTGAGAGTACCTCCATTATATGTAAAAATGTACTTCGAGTGCATTTCTTTCCTAAGAGCTGCTTTCTAGCCTTGTTTTCGTGCTGTCTGGCGTAGCTCAGGGTGAGTGGCTTGGCTTGTTTTTCTTTCCATGAAAATTCAGCAGATCTCTCTGCTAAAGGTTTTGCTTTCCTGAATCTGCTGCAGTGCAACTGGTTTGTGGAACCCTTCCCTCCTGAGTGATTCAAGACGTGCAGTTTGCTAAGACAAATCAAGTTACAAAATAGAGATTATTAATTTAATGACTTGCTTCTGCAAAGGTGCTGCCGTATTATCTCAAGAATGAGAAAAGATAACCTTGCTATGCAATAGACCATCAAAATATATAGGAGATATGATTTATTTGGAAATATGGGAGATGTTAAATTCTTCTGCAATCACTAAAATTGCATGACTTTGGGAGAGGGAGGCTGGGGAGTAGCCAGATTACCAATCTGTATTTTGCCCAGAAAGCCCTGATGGAGGACTTCCATTAAAAAGGAATGTCTGAATTCTTGTAATGTCACCAAGATTATGCTAAAATGGAAGACTGTTTTGTCACTGATATCCCTAAGGGTTCTGGTTACCTGCGCTAGTGAGTAACCAGCTTTTCTTGAAAGCTATTTACAGTTGTGGCTTTTTTTTTTGGTTGTTTCTAAAATGTATGCTGTTTGGCTTTGCAAGTAATGAAGCTTCATTTAGTTATTAGAAGGACAGCGTGAAAAATACATCACAAAACCTTAACAAGCCCAGTCCAGCAAATAAAAAGAAATAGAAGAAAATGATAGATTTAATGGTTTCCTTGGCTACATTAATGTCTTTGACAGTCTTAAAAAGAGAATTTCTAATGAGCATTTGAACAAATGTGTGCAGGAAGTGGCCTTGCTTTTGCTACTGCCCATTTGAGTTCCTCTAATTGCATCAATAAGGAATTTCTGCTCCTCATTTAATGAATGCCTTTTGACTACTTCCTGAAAGGCAACTGGATATAAGGGATAAACACTGGCACCTTTTGTATAGAGTCACATAAACAGGTTTCAATAAGCAGTTATCAGCCTTAGAAGCTGTATTATAATGCAGTGAGTTAACCCCATCCTAGAATTTGTATTTCCTCCTTGTTGATCGCGCCTCGATTTCTCTGTGCCAGGCCTGGCCTGGGTGTGCTCAGCGCTGGGCCGCTGGCTGCTCTGGCCAGGCAGCGCGTTGGCTGCCCGGCACCTGCGTCCCCCGGCGCTGCCAGGGCCGCTCCGCGCCAGCGCTGCGCGCGGGCACCTTGCACCACGGTTCGAGTGGTGCTACAGCAGCTGCCTCTGGAATGGGGAAGTTGTTCTTGCTTAGACAAGTGGCTTTTGGGGCATGGGCAAGGTTTGGGGTTGGGGGGCTGAAAGAGAGGGTATTTTTTTTTTTTTTGCCTTTTTTTTGCTTTTTTTTGCCTTTTTTCCCCCTCTTTTTCTTTTTTTTTTTTTTGGCTCTGTTGTCATTTTTCTCCCTAGACAGAGGCACACTCACTGCAGGTGCAGTGGGTTAGTTATGAAAGAAGTTTTCTATTTAAAAACAAGTGAGACTTTAATGATCAGTAGAGGGTTTGTACAATAGATATTGTATTAAAGCAGAGCTCAGGCTTCACATTGATTGCGGTATTCAAATCTCAATGAGTTGATTATGTATGAGAGTAAAATGACCAGCATTATGATTGTACAAAAAAAGTGACATGGAAGAGCTGTGCCAGAGAAGTGAGAAAAATGTTCCCTTTTTAGTCCCTAGAGTTCAGTAAAGCACCACTATTTTGCAGCGTTTAAAAGCTCTTTTATCACAATGGTTCATACCTCGCATTCCCTGGAGCCTGACTTGTTGTACGTGCAGGGTCCCGTTCCGTTGAGCAGCATCTCGCTGGTTTCCGTGTTGGTGGGCTTGTAATCTACATAGAACTCCTGTGTGCTCGGCGTCATCTGCTTCAGCGACTGCCTCTTCTTCTTCCTGTGCCTGCGCACGAGGGAGCGCTGCTGCAGCTGCTTCATGCTGGCTGGGTAGCGCTTCCAGGACACGTAGATGACGAGCAGGATCACGAGCACGGAGAGGAAGAGGGCCACGCTGCCCGCTATGATCTTGTGGAAGGAGATGTGCTCCGCGTCGGGCTCGGCCTCCGCGCTCGCCTCGGTGGCCCCAGCGGTGGGCGGCTCGGGGGGCTTGCTGTCGTGTTTAGGCCTGGCAGGTTTGGGGTTGAGCGTTGGCTTGGGGAGAGCCCGTGCTAGCTCGAAGCGTTCTGTGGTGCTCTTGCCACAGATGCTGTAGTTTTTCACCGCGTCGACCACGTTGACCCCTTGCAGCTCTTTGGGGCTGGCACAAATGATTGTATTTTCCCGCAGCCCTTTGAAACTTTTAAGCCAGTTTACCAGGGAGCAAATGTTTCTGCTGCATTCCCATATATTCCCGGCAAGGCTGATGTCATTGAGGGATATCCAGGAATCCAAAATCTCCTGACCAATAAATGTGAGCTTGTTTGAGTCCAGGTTGAGGCGCTGTAAATTGGGCACGCACTGAAAAACGCTGGGGCCGCTGAAAGCCTCGATTTCATTGCCAGATAAATCAAGTCTTTGTAATGAGCTCCAGGTCCAGGACATAGTTTGTCCTATCACGCTGATTTTATTCCACTGTAAATAAAGGTTTTGAAGGCTGACTAGCCGTGGAAAAAGTGCCAGGTTGAGCTTAGAAAATTGATTGTGCTCCAGATGAAGCTCTTTCAGTCTGATCATGCCTGCAAAGACATTCCTTGCTAAACTCCGTATCCGATTATAACCCAGGTCCAACAGTTCAAGGTTCCTGCAGTCTTGAAATATTCGAACAGGGATATTTCTTAGGGAATTGGATCGCAAATGTAAACTCAGCAGCTTCCTTAAGCCCCTGAACTGCTCAGATCCCAGAGACTGCAGCTGATTGTATGAGAGATCCAAGTTCCGGAGATTTGTCACAGGTCTGAAGGTATTATTAAGAAAATAGGAGATCCTGTTGGAACTCAAGATCAACTCTTTTAGTCTGCGTATTCCATTGAAAGCATTTTCGTCAATATTGCTGATGTGGTTATGGTCTAAATAGAGCCAGGTGAGTTGATTAAGACCTTTAAATTGATTGTATTTTAGTTTTTGGAGGCTGTTATATCGAAGGGACAAACCTAAACAACCGGCAGATATACTCGAGGGAATCTCCTGCAATTTCTGAGATTCACAATATACCATTTTGCCTTCACACCTACAGCCCTTAGGGCATCCTCGTTCAGCAGAAGCAAGCATTGTCAGTAATACAGTAGGGGCTATTACCAGAGCTACAGCTGATCCGCTCAGTAGCCTAATTACATTGAAACCTGGAAATAAAAACAACTTAGAAAAGTTATCCCCCCACACATCAGTCATTTTTTTAAAATCATGCTAAAATCTTTATTGCAACAGTCATTTAAAATCCCTAGCTTGACTTGACTACTTTTCACATTTTTTTTACTCAGATTTTTTTTTTTAAAGAATGTCTTTATAAATATTGCAAAACAGTTGGGAAAAGGGTGTAATCCCTAAGCAATTTAACTGTAATCACAAATCACATCAAGGTAAGTCTATGGAGTAATTAAAGCAGAGGCTATGCAGTGGCTATGAACTATATATTTAAAAAAAAAAAAGAACATGAAAAACATACCCATCCTTTGTGTTGTTCAAAGGTCGTCCTTAGGTCTTTGTTTTTTGCTTAGTGTGCCACAAGCATGGCAGCCCCTGTCAGCTGCACTGTAGTGAGTCAGGGCTCGCTGACACCCAGGAAGAAAAATTGGACCCCTTGGGAGATGGACCGATTTTGGAACATTATTCTTTGCCAGCCATGCAGAACATTCCAAAAATAAATCAATCCCAACACGGCATTCGCAGCAAAATGTCAAAGTCTTCCTAGGTGATAGGATCTTCATGGATATTACGTTTTTGCATCTTTCTAGTTAGGAACCTGGCTTTTAAAATTTCTCTTTACAGGAGAGCATGTTAGATTCCTCCACGCAAGCGTTAGCTATCTGCATTCAGGCATCTGTATTCCATAGGGCAGCAGTTCCTCTCTCGGCGCCCGATCCAGCTGGGAAGCAGCCGTGCAGCACGGGGAGGCTGAGCCCGCGCGGCGCCGAGCGCGGCTCGCTCTGCGCACTGGCGTGCCGAAAGCGCCGTCCGACTGTTGCTTTGCTCTCCGTGAATGCAGTCTTATGTAAAGCTGCCCCCAGTGGTGAAGAATATTATGGGCATGTGCAGAAATGTCTGCCTTTTATCTTGCAAATGAGTAAGCTCTGCTGGGAAAAGAGTGATTGTTCGGAGTGACTAATAGGGGCAGGATGGGCAGCTCTGGCGTGAACTAGAGATGTGCCGAAACAGCCAAATCCTCTTAGTCGCTTTTGCTGTTTGTGAAGGCTGTTTTGAGTACTTAAAAGCTCAGTGTGTGCTCCTGAGACTATTATATGAAACACTAACGTGGCATTTGTAGGACACAGATACAGATCTTCAGTCCTGAAGTTGTTCCCCCCCATCCCCGTCGCATTACACATGTGCACACGCGACCTTTCTGCAATAACTCACTGCTGCTTTTAGTGAAGTATTAGCCCCTCAGTGTCTCTCTAATCAAGCATTTCAGTGGGGACACTGTATTTTACAACATGAAAAATGTTTTCTAGCTGACATTTTGCCTTTTTACTCTTCTCTTTTCTGCTGCAAGGCCCGGTGCCAGGAGGTTAGAAGGGAGAGTACTGTACTCATTTATTTCCCAGCTTGCGGTCACTTGCTTCCCCAACGCTGACCCTAAAGACACAGACTTTCATGGCCCTTACTGCATGGGGGCTGAACAGGCTCGGTGTGGTACCTGAATCAGGTGAACAGTTTTTACTGCAACTTGTGACCTAGACAGGATTTTATCTGAAAGTGCAGTGAGTATTGTGTGACTCTGGACAGCCCATATATATTGCATGAAGAACCTTTCTGTTCCTCTTCCCTTCTCCCCTGTGCCTTGAAGGAAGGACACATGCTCTTATCTGCCTTGAGGAAAGGTAAGATGGCATTAGAGCAAGCGCACCCTCCTAGCAGCCTTCACCAAGCAGTCTGTGATCGGAGCAGATGGTGGGAAGTGTAAACTCATGGCTCGGAGCCTTGCAAGAAAGAGGCTAGAGCCCCGAGAGAGGCAGACTCCAGATTACGCTCCCTCAAATGTAAGCAGACAGCTCTGGGAACCTGTTTTCCTCTCTGAGGCAGCATCCTTACCCCTTCAAATAACGTGCTTTAACTTTTCCCTTGTTACATGCTGCTGTGAGCACTGCAAAACTTAAAATGATATGAAACCTGGAATTTTCCACACTTTAAAATGCCAACATTGCCTAATGTTCAGACTGTGTGAATGACTTCAGGCTTAGGTTGATCCCACGAGCATTAAAGCAGCTCCCTCTAATGCCTAAATCAGGAGTACAGTTGTCCCAGGCAGAACTATGGACACGCATCCTAAGCCAAAATAGTTAGTGGCGTCAAGTCGCATCCTGTGAAAATTCTGCCCTGTGGGTCAGGTCCGTGGAGCGGGTTAATTCCTCCGCTGATCTGTCAGCATGTGCCGTTCTCCAGGAGAGCTTGTCGTGGCACAGAGCCCTGCGCGTGCGGCGCGGGGCTGGTGTGCCCAGAAGGAGCTCACCCACTGGCAGGCTCTTGGAGCTGCTGCTCTTCCTGCACGCGCTGCGGGGCACGTCTGGGGCTGCTCAGCTCTCTTGGAAATGGCTCCGCCGGGTTCTAACCGAGGTGGGATGAGGCTGGGTGCAAACCCAGCACCCAGGAAATCCTTCCTCCTGAGAGCTAGTGCTGGTTGATACACAGCCATGCCGTGTGCCCTTCCCCAAGACCTTGCTGTTCTCTGGCATTGCCTCCTGTGCCCTTCCTTCCCCCACCTTCATCATGGAGCTAACAAGTGACAACTCTGCCACCGTGAGTCAGCAGAGCCTCAGTAGCTCTTCCAGGGTCTTAATAATTGCCAATATAGTGGATAAATACGGGCAACAGCCACTCTTACTGTGAGTTATTTTCATTTTTCTGAAAGGGGTGAGACATCAAGAGATAACAGAGAGAGCATCAAATCTATGTTAATGGATTGCCAAATTCAGTTTTCTTTACCGAGATCCTTTTTGAATTACGAAGCAGGAAAAATGCTAGTGTCTGATAAACAGTTTTTTAAACTTGCATTTCTGCATCTTTGTACAGCTGAATGGGTATTTTGCAAATTGTGGAAATAAAACAGCTCCTGGTACGAAACATTTCATACAAAATCTCAACGCTCTCTGCTGGCCATCTTGTAAGCTGTGGAAAGTAGAGAATAAAGTTAAAGCTGTATTTCGGGTAGGAAGCTAATTTTATAAGTGATTTAAACTTTTTCTCACATTGAATATGTGTTACATAGCTGGGTAACACTACTGTGTTACCCCACTATTCATGTGGCCAGGAAAAAATAAAAGTTGAGGCCAAACTGTTTAACTTTTCTTAAGGATATGCTCCTCTTCACGTTAGCAGCGCTACAATAGAGCTAATACGGCAGTTCTCAAGTGCCTAAAATGCAGGAATTTGATAAAGGATTTAAAGAATTGACTTGATGTTGCGTGTGCATGGGTGTGTGTGCTCATGCCGCGAGAGCGCTGCTGCGGCCCTGCTGCACGCGAGGGCCAGGTGCGCGTAGCCCCGCCGGGCAGCGCTGCCGCTCCGGGGAAGTAGCAGGACGGGAAAACCGCCCCGGCGGAAGCCGCCGTCGCTTCACACTCCCTGAAGAGCGCTGCTCAGGAGCAGTGTTACTCCTTTTCCTAGCCCTGGAGTCAGTGTTTTCTGCAACCCTGCAAAGGCAGATACTGTTAAAAGGAATATTTATTTGTGCACGCTGTCACGCAGCCTGTGCTTTGGGACCTCAGCCTGAGACATAAATTGAGATGCTGCAGAAGCGGGGAGGCGTGTTAGTTTGGAGCTGTACTTTAGCAACCGTGTGCCTCCACAGTCACTCTGCGTTGTCTTCCCAGGCTTTTTCTGAGAGTGAAAATGGCATATATCAGAAAATACATTGACAAATGTGTTGCTAAACATGCCTTAATGTTCCTAAAGATAGAAAGAGCAATGTTTTGGGAGGAGCTGAGGATGAAAACGGTTTCCTGATCAACTCTAGAGGCAGACGGAGTTCAAAGTTGTTCTAAAATAGCATGCTTTCCCAAGGTAATGGTGGCCCAGATTTTTTTCTTGGTACTAAGCTTTCAATAGATGTTTTTCCCTGGGTATTTTTCTACATGCAGAGTCACCACTAGCTGATTTTGTAGCAATCTGCTTTAGTTCAATTTCGTGTTTGGTTTTGTTTTTTCTTGCTGAATGAGACCCTCGTGCATTTTCTTCTTCCTGTCGTTCCGGCTGCGGTGTCCGTGGGGAGCTTCCCGCGGCGCTCCCGCAGCTCCAGGGCACGAGGGGCGAGCCGGCGGCTGCCCTGCCTCGGTGTTACGCTACCTGCGAGGGCCCGGGCAGAGCGCAGCGCTTGCGTCCGTCGGGAGCGTGAGCAGGCCCGGGGATGAGGAGCCGAGAGGGGGCTCCGAAAGGCAGATGGCAGAACTACCAGGGGCGAATAGAGGGGGCAGTGGGAATAGGCAAGAGATGCCAGATTCGTGAAGTAGCAGTTTCCAGCAGTTAACCTGGTGGACTTAGGAAAACCCTTCACCAGCTTCTCACTTCTCATCAGGCCACTGAGCACCGTGAGCAGCTCTCGTGCCCACTGTGTAACACGCAGTTCCTGTTTAATGATGCTGTCAGTAAGCTGTGCGTTCTGCTTTGCTGTTTGGTTGTTCTTGTTTTCCTGCAAGGCGTAAGCAATCCCTCCAGCAGAACTAAAGAAAGCCGCGCTCTGCGGGGCTGCCAACAGCAGCTCGTTCTGAGCAGCGCTGCAAGGAGCCCTCAGTGCGCCGGGGCGGGTAGATAAGTCTAATAAAATGTGTTTGTGGTCTCTCAGACAGTGATTAAATGAAACTCCTGTTTTATGAGGATCAGATTAGAGCCAGGGGAGTATGACTCCCACTGTAAATATCCAAGCATGGGAAGGCTGAGGGAACCTTCGGAAGGATGCAGGATTTGCCAGGGGTTGCCATTAGGAAAGGGACGTATGGAGAAGCCAGGTGCAAGGGCCATGTGGGAAAGGGAACTGCTGGCAACAGAAAGGAATTTGGAGGAACAGGGAAGGGAGATTGAGGGTAAGGGGGATCTTATCCCAGCAGGCCATCAGGCTGGAGTCAATAACAAGGGGGCTAAATGTTCTGTGAAGAAGGCAGATACATGAAAATATCCCTTTGCTCTTAGTGCTGCAAGGCCCTCCCTGCCCTCTGTGTGGGTGTCGGGGCCCTAGGGCACAAGCTCTCTGGGAGGCCAAGAGAAGGTGTGAAGCTTCTGCCACTGATATTTCCAAACATAAATCTCTGCTGTGAGTTAAACCACCTTCACAGAGTCCCACAAATGCTTTGTCTTGTGGAACTAGTTATTCTGCTGTTTTGGGTATCACTTATTTCTGGTACCTTTTTTTTTTTTTTTTCTCCCAGCTAGAATGACCAAAATGCAAAATTTCACCTGAGGGCAAAATAGTACCTTAAAATTAGGAAAATAGACTTCCTTTGCCTGCACAGAATTGCCCGAATTCTTTGGCTGATAAGTCTGTCATCTTCTCTCTGTATGAATTTTTGAGGTCAGTGAAGTCTCATTTTGAAAATATTCTAAAATGTATTGACTATTACCTTAGCGTTGCATGTGAAAACTGTGAAGGACAGGTAACATTTTCCAGCTGGTTGCATTTCTTATCTACTGGCCTGGATCTGATGCTAAGATAATTAATTTTACTAGTTAGAGCCACTTTCTACTTTGATCTGCGGGGTCCATGATTATTTAATTGCTCTTCGGTGTAAAAGAGGCATACTGGTGCAAGCAATTAGAGTGCAATAAATCATGATTTCATTTGACCTATCAAAATATTCTCAAATCCCTTGCAGTTTCTCTTTGCATTTACTTATGTATGAAAAACTGGATATAGAAAAAGGGTTTCAATGAACCTGTCATAGGCCCGTGCTTGGAATCCCGTGGTATTTGGAGATTATGATTTTCAAATGCAAAGATAGTCCAAGCAATGTGTTACTACACAGTATTAGTAACATTTTGAAGAGAAAGCTAAACATGATAGTTGAGCAGATTTGCAACTGAAAGAGAAAAACATGAACAAATTTCATGTTGCAGAGGCATATAATTATGTTCATCACACTATGACTAGCATAAAAATGATTTATTCCAAGTGGATATAGTCGCCTCCTTAGTCACCTCTTTCCCCAGCCACAGCTTAATTCTGGTCTCTGGCATTTTCCCGCAAAAAAGTGTTTGTTCTCCGTCTCATCAAAAGTTTTAAATTCTTGTAGTCTTTAATAATTCTATCA
>NW_010576394.1:220402-253691 GCF_000705375.1 Tinamus guttatus | reverse complement strand
AAAAAGCTCAGGATCCTAATTATACTGACAGTCTTGGTTAGTTAATTAGCCTGTAATCTGTTTCTATGAGTCGCAGAAGCCGCTCTTTTGTGTCCAGTAAGGATGTACTGAATATTCTGGTTAAGAAAATACAAAAGGTAAATTGTTGCAGCTATCTTTTGAGTAGCTGTTCCAATCTGCACTTGCCATCCTTCTTATTCTTTTCCCATTTACGTGTCTGGGAAACAAAGCTTTGAATAAACCATACGTGATCTAAATGACTTATTAGCTCATCATATTTTCAGGACATGTCTACCCAAGAAAATCATCTTAAATTAAATGTGATTTAAAAAAAAAAAAACCCAGAGTATTAAATTGATTTACAAAGGAGCAACAGACTCCCATATAATTCATATCAAAGTAAAAATCTTGGCTGTTGCAGATTTATTTAGTTCCTCTGATGGTATGTTTTACTCTTTATTGAAACTAACTTTTTTTTATTCAGTGGACAGGACAACGGATAAATTACAAAACCAAATTGAAGGGACCGCAGTGTAGTGCATGACATTTTTGTGGTACATTACAGTAAAAGATAATAAATATTTCTGATGTGTTAATTTTGGATTGGCCAAAGCAACAGAGTCCTGCAGGCATGGAAGAAAGAGGGAGCTGGGATGGCAATTACAGGTTCCACCTTCACTCTCTCTCTTGCAGTACTTGTGTGTTAGATGTTCTGCAGATTTTGCTTTTTGCAAATCCTACTATTCAGTCTGATGTGTCTGCAAGCTTTGAGAGCAGGAGTTAAGTGTTCCGGTGCCTCCTGGGGGCATTTCTGCTGCTGTGGTTGGAGGCCTTTCCCATATTCCCTTGTGAGACCAAACACCCCTCTGGAAGGCAGCTACTTGGTTTATTCTTTCCATGCAAGACTAAAAGCAACCTGAATTTTGATAAAGATATCTATGGACAAATCCAATGCACAGGGCAACTAACTACCAAATGACATCAGAATTGTTTAGCCTGAAATTGGTAGGAAGGTTAGAAAAAGAGGTATCTGGGGGGGGAAGCAATATGCCCATGTTATAGAAGAAGAGCTTGTCTCCCAGGAAGGTTTATGAAGGTTCCTTGAAGTACCTGGTGCTTGGCACTCGGAGCCAGAAGGCTGGAACGGATCCAGTGCTTCCCTCTGACACTAGTTCAGTGTTCTCTTTTAAATGTGATTTAAGCTCGAGTGCAATATGCTGTAAGAACAGACATACCTGTAAATGAATGTCTTGAAGTCGTAGCAGAACACTGCTGCATCAGAGAATCTCCAAAGAGAAAATTATACTTATCCTTGAATATATTTTTGTGACGTGACATTTTCTTGTCATTTTATAGTGATTGTTGAGGATGTTTCTATTCTGTGATTTATTTATTCATTTATTTGTTTATTTATTGGGGTGTGTGTATTTTTTGACCTCAAATAGCCACTTACTTGATATTTTTACTTTAGGTCATTTCCAGTAACAATGTATGCAGGCAATAGAAATGCTGTATTTTGTGTCAGGAGTGGGTTATTTTAAACAGTTTAGTGCAAAAGCAGCCAGCAGCAGCCAAGGAATCTGTGTTGTTTCAGCCCCCATTTTTTTTTTTTTTTCTGCTGTGGCCATGCAAGAGAGGTAGAAACAGTGTATGAAACCATATATGAAATCATTAGGGAGCTTCTCATGTTGTCAAACAAAAATGAATTTTAAAATTACAGTGTGATTTACTTGTCTGCCGTTTTATGAAATGATTCATTGTTTTAAAATGTTCTGCATTAGAGTGACAAATAACAGGCATGTCAGTGCCTTAGATGTGAACAACATGTCAGAACCCATGCTGTCCTTCGGCATGTATTTTAATGTGTCTGTCAGAGGTTGTTACTAGGAGGTTAGTGATGAGCTTCATGATTTAACAGAGCAGCTCTGGGGAGTGTGTTTTGCTGGTTTCTGTCCTCCGTGGACTTAATCATTGTCTTTATCCCTAATCTGAGCCCCGCATGATTAGAACAAGGGTCAGAGATAAGTATTTTATGCAGAGTCACTATTTGGGTGGTTTAATTTCTTATATTCAAGAAGATATCATGTTTTATACTAAAATTCTCCTTATGCATTTTTAATTTGAGCATTAATAATTCCCATGGAGCATGTAAGTAAGTATCAGATGTGCTTGTGTGTGTTTTTGGAAGATTGATACAACCCAAAATGTAAGTGATCTGTTGGCCTGGAGCTTGAGACAAGCTGTAGAAATTATTGCTGGTTTTGAAACAATCTGTAGATCAAATGCCAACCCTGTACGCAATGCGAATAAGCAGGAGCTGAATATAAAGTGCTGCTGCCTCTCTTGGATTATGTCCTTACCTTTATTTAATGGAATAGGTTTTAGTATTCATCAGTCAGCAGTATGGCCCCCCTCCTCCCAGTACATCTGCCTTCCCGAGAAAGGGATTACTCCATGTAAAGAGAACACAGTATCATTCTGTCTGTTAAATAGAGATGGGCTCTCTAAGAAAAGACCCGCGTCAATCCCATATAGTTCAGACTTGCTTAGGTCTCGTGACCACAGGCCATGGCTACAGCCAGGAGCTGTGTCCTCCTAATACTGAGTGTCTTCATTAGGGTTAGGAAGCTATGCTGTAGCACGGCGCCTTCAATTTGCATCTTAATTAGCTTTGAAGCAAAGAAGATAACTTATTTGACATTCCAAAGGGCAGCTGTTGGATCCCATTGTTCGGGATTAGTATTCCATAAGGAAGGAGGCTGAGATAATGAATTCTCCCTGCCTTGTGGAAGGTCCCCCAGGTGCTGCTTACACGGCTTGTTTGCGAGGTTCGTTTCTGCTCAGTAGTGTGGGACTATAAGATGTCATGTTTCACCATTCGCGGCTCCTTCGCAGACCTACAACTAAAGGTCGGTTTAAGTTGTGAATGTTGCTCCGCGTTATACAGCAGCAAGTGCACTGCGACCCTCCCTGTGCAGCTGCTGGCTCTCGGCCCGCGGGTTCCACGCAGCCTGGTGACACCGCTTTGGTCTGTTGTTTGACGAACTCTTTTGCTCCCTGTTACTAGCTTTAATCAATGTATAAGTTTAATCTGATTCACTTTCTAAGGCACAAAAAAATGAGCATCTATTTAACATTTGTGGAAGAATTTTTGCTATAGCAGACAAGGAAGGTGTTTTGATTTCCTGACGGTGGTTGCAAAATCAAACTGCAGTTTGGGGAAGGGAAACATGGTGATCTTCCTTTTCAAAGTACTTCGGTTCCTATTTAATCTTAGCTGACCAATAATTAATGCTGCTGGGCGTGAGGCTGTGCCACATGTACTGGGTGGCCCTGCTTGTGCAGGGGGCTTGGACTAGAGGATCTCCAAAGGTCTCTTCCAACCTCAACCATTCTGAGGTTCTCTGGAGCCAGTCACTCTGTTTGTGCTCGCAGTGTTCCTGCAGTTGGTTCAGCGACCAGATAGATATGCAGGTTCTCGGGGCTTTCAAGGAAATCTCCCTACCATCGCCAAACTATTCAAATGTGCCAAGCTCTTGTGTGCTTGAACGCGCCAGGCAAGGACCCAAAGTTAGTGTAGAAACATCCCCTCACGCTTGTGTTTGCTCTCAAGGAACAAGTAAATGGAAGACAAGACAGCGCAGGTGGGACGCATTGGTTGTCAGCAAAACTTCCCTAAGAGGAATCCTTTGTTCCCTCTCTGACCTTTTAACATCAACCTTTTATTCCAGAGCAGTGCTGGCCCTAACCCTCTTCACATGTGCATGGACTGCTCAGATGATTCTATGATGAGATGCCTTTCTGTAGAAATTAAACCCTTTTCATGTGGAGGAGCAGCTGTTTTAATAAGCTGGCAGCAGAGCTTACGTGGTGCAGGGTAGGAATTGGCAGGGAAGGTTACTCCGGCCCTTGGGCAGTTTTCAAGATTCTAGAGACTTTTGTCCCCAACTGCGCTGAAAGTCAAGATTTCAGGTTTCATTTGCTGAGGTGATGATTTTCAAAATGAAGACAAAATTGCTTCAGCTTAGTTAAAGTACTTCATGCTGATCGTTTGGAAATACTCCATCTAGATTAAATATATATGAAGTAGAGAAATGGGAATTTTATTTAGAAAATTATGTGTTCAAAATATTAGAGTTAGTTATGGAATTTATTTGAATTTGAAATGGTTTTCATTTTCACGCATTAGCCTGATTTATTTTTGGCTTCTTGCAACAAGATTCAGAACTTCAAACACATTTTATGAATGCAAAATACAGACTGGTGTTTCCCCACAAGTCACTTCAGATTAAGTTAATCAACACTTTAATAAAAAATATTTATTTAAAAAGTTACCCAATTAACCTAATGATCCTATGCACATATATGTGCAACTGTGTGTTTTTATTATATTAAACTGATCTGAAAAAGCTCAGCAAGCAGGGACCTGTATGCAGACAGCTTGTGACCGATAACACTGCCGGCTGTGCCGTTGTGTAGAGTGGGCTGGTAGCGCTTGGCGATTTAAATAGATAATTGTCTTTAAATAGATAATTATCTTTAAAAATAGACTGCTATGTGTTGTTCCTATGTGTCCATCAATTACTGTAGCTTATTTTGCTTATCTTGGTCTTGTGGGAAGTTGACTATTGTAGGGGTGAATTTTTTTATGGATTATTTTTCAAACTCGTTACTCAATGTATATATCAAAAAAAAGTGCAAGTTGCCAAACTGAAAAAATAAAGGCTGGGGAGTTGCACTAGGAATCTATTTTCTCAAGGCAGACTCATAATACTTTGAAGAAACATTTATTTATCTGTCTATATTGATGTCCCATTAGACAAGGGAGGTTTTTCTGCCATCCCTGGGTCTGATAAAATTTGGTATTTTAAATTATTTATCAGAAAAGGCAGTAGCAAATTAAACCCCCCAGTGGTATACATGAATGAAAACATGGATGTAAGTATGTTATTTTCTCCTTTAGCACAGAGAGGTTATGATTGCTTTAGTTACATAACTAGCTTTAACAAAAAAACCTGGTTCTTCTATATGAGAATATGAGGTCACTTCTCCATTCTTCTAATGGCTTATTTGTTCCTGCAGGATTTCTGATACTTTAATGGGAGGACATTCCGTTTATTGCACCACTGCCAGGGCCCAGGCAGTGTAAGACCTCATCATCCCCATTGCCTGTCCTTGACATCTGTCTCGTCCTTTGAGTCTTGCAGCCTCTACAGGGCTAAAGCATTTACAGTTGGTTGGGACTAGCAGTAACAGTAACTTGGATTATCTCTTGTTTTTTTCCAGGCTAAAAGTGCAGACCTAGGCAGTTGTTACCTGCTACAGAGTAGCTTGGTATATCTAAGCTCTTGAATATATTTAAAGTAGGAAAATTTCTGTGCATTTCAAATTCAGCTGAATTCTGCTGTTGGTCATTTAACCAAGTCAAAAAGAATGATAATTCATTATTCTGTACATATTTCTTCTGCCAGGACAGCTAATATGGCTGCCCCATAATAACTGAGTTGGCTATGTTTGATATTCTCCAGTATTCACAGTTTGCTGGTAGGGCTTTTATGTAACATGGACTTCAGGACTGGTTCTGATGGCCTTTCTTTCCTGTGAGGTCACGTAGGCTTTCAGTTTAATAGAACCATTTGGATGTACAGAATAAAAGAAAAGTCAATTTCTGCGGTATTGATTAGAACAAAATTCAAAAGGTCAAGTATAATGTTTGATTTGGAAGTCTCTAGCTTAATACGCCGCTCAGCGAGGTGTCCAGCATTAGGTCAAGCCCGTTCTCGGGATTCGGGAGCACAAAGTGCCCTCGTAGGCCGGGGGAGCTGGCTGGCGGCTGCCCCTGGGGCACGGGCAGTGTGCAGGGATGAAGCTGTGCTCCTGTGCCAGTGCTCGCTGGTGTCGTGTCCAATGGAAACACCTATCCCTCTTAGGTCATTAGTGAGTGAATTAAAGCTGGGGCAGTGGCAGTGGGTGGGCTGCAGAAGGAGCTCACAGGAGCGGCAGGAGTTCCCAGCCTGGGTGGGATGAGGTGTGTGGCGGGGAGGCGGGCGAGCTGCGACAGGCTCCTCCTGCGGCCCTGCCGCGGGGACCGCTCGCTCTGCAGCAACGACCCTCTCATTGGGATATTGAGAGCAATTGCAGCCCTTACCAAGATGATGCTCCGAAGCCATCGCAACAGATACAAAAAGGAATTGGCAGCAGCTTCCCCGCTGTTCGAATGATAGTGCTTCAGTCGTAGAGTGTTTGCCACACTGATAAATCAGGATAATCTGCCAGCTTTACCTGAAGGGTGAACCTTAGCACAGACATAGGAAAGGTATTTTCTAAGGCAGAGAAAGGGGAAAACCTCACTGCACTGTCAGAAGAGATCTCTGTCTTAGTGTGTTTACATCTTTAAAACAAACTATTGCTGTCCACACTGGGTGATGAAAGATTTTCTGAAACACTTCCTTGGGTTGGCTAAATATTAAATATCACTGGTATTGCTGCTTCTCTCTTTAGAGATTTAGCAGTATTTATGGAATAAGATACCCGTTTCTTTCTCTAGCCTCATTGTTTCACTTAATGATAGCGCCTAATGATGTTAATTTGTATCTCGTATTGAGTATGAAGGCACGTCTCCACATGGCTCACCTTAGTTGTCCTACCCAACATCACACTTGTTTTTCTTTTCCACTCATTAGGCTTATGCCAAAAAACAGCTTAAGAGTCTTAAAGATATGGGGATTTTTTTCTGCACAGAACAGCTTAAAACAACAAAATAGCAGAGGAAATGCATAAATGGAATTGAGCAAGAGCAGTGCAAGGATGGGATATAATGTGGTCAGCTTGAAGGTCACTGACATGGTATGGGTTGCATTAAGTTTCTATCTAGACTCTTTAAAATTCTGTTTGTCCTGCAGCAAGAAAAGGTCTCGCTTTCTTTAGAGGAAGTTAAGATTATTCAGTGGGAATTAAACTTTTAGGGAAATACTGTTCCCTGGGGGAGAATAAAATTTTAGGAACGTAGAGCTGTGCTTTGCAGTTTGGTCTCGGTGGGAATAACACCTTGTAAAAACAGCATTTGTTCGTTTATGGAGGCGTATTAAAGTGATTTCCTTGGACGCTTGTGGTGATGCAACTCTCAGACTCGAGCAAATTGTCTCCCACAGTATAAGTTATTTGAATGGAAATGACTAGCAAAGTTTTGATAGAAATGTATTACTTGCAGGGTATTGCTAATGCAGCGAAAAGAAATTCATTGCTCAGGACTATAAAAAAAGGTATTTGTATCAGTGTCAGGCAGTGCTAGATTTAATAATAAATGCTGAATTAATAAAAATAAACAGTCTTAGTTTGTTATACTCATTGCATTAACACTTGTAACTGACATTGAGCTGTGAAATATATACTGTCTGAATGCAAACATTCTCTGAGATTGCAAGAAGCTTAACATTACTGCAAAATATTATGGCCTGATAACAATAAAAGAAATCAGTGGTTTTATTGTTTTGTTTAGATTCTGAAAATCAGAGATGAAGAACAAGATAACTCTGATATGTGCTCATATATTTTATTGGGTAAATTCCTCATCTGCATAGTATGTGACTCAGTTAATGACAGCCAAATGGTTTGATGCTGAAGTGAGGGGCCTTCACAAAGGGTGCGTTACCAAAAGGTTAGTTTTCCTTTCACGGATGATGATATAAATCATACTAACCTACCAGTGATAATAATGTATAGCTTAAAATGCCACCAATGCTAGGGAAAATGTTTAAAACTCACTGACCTGAATAGAGCTTGTAGCCATCCCCATGGCGTTCTGTGCCGGTAGCTGGGCTGATGTGACGCGCGCTGAGGTCGGAGATGAGGTACAGTTTTTAATGCACAGGCTGGCTGTGGGGTGGGCAAATCCTCTTGCCCTGAAGGTGAGCTGTATTTTCAGTTTATTTAAAGAGCTAACTGGGGGAAGGAGGTGCGATGAGCTGCATGCTGCCACCATCCAAAGCAAGTCCTGGGTCTTCCTACAGTTGCAAAGTATCTGTTTAGGCAGAATTGTGTGATGGGTGTTAAGCTGACTTCTCTGTTAAATTAATACTTGGTATATGCCTTTTCATATGCTGTAAATGAAACTTAGTGTTTTTCCTGCTTTTGATAGCAATACATTTTGGCTTACTGGTCTGTCGAATTGCCATTGATTAAAACCTCATCTATATGATTTCTACTGCAACCCAGCGAAATTGAAATTTGTATGTTATAGAAAATCTTTCCTATAAGCCCGGATGATCCGAGAAATCCATGTCACTTCAATGAGCTCCCGTCCTTAAGCCCTTTGTAGGCCAGGGCATTGGCTGTGATCCCTGCTGTCCCGCGGCAGCAACGGGTGCTCAGCCCGCGCTCGGGGCCAGGTCCGGCCCTGTTACAGTGCTGAGCCTCATGCCAGAGTCTGCTCGGGGCTGGGGTGCCAGATTTAAGCTCTCCATTCCTTCCTTCCGTCAGTGCGCAGCTATTTTAACTGTATCCAACTCTATCCCTGTGTTTGGAAACTTTGTTTTAAAGCAGTGATAATTTTTTGGATGCCTGATTCTCACCATAGGGGCTGGAAATGAAATGATAGGAAAAACAGGGTTTATGGGCCCTCTCTGGCAACTGAACTATATTTTATAGACATAAACTTGTAATTGCAGTGTATAAAGTATGAAAATATTAGCTTCAGTGTTTAGCATTAGGTTTGATGGCCAAATAGACATAGAAATGTTGCAACCCTGAAGAACCTTCATGTGCAGTCAGAACTTAAATGCAAGTTACAGGAAGGTTGGTAGTGCTTAGAGCTGAAATTTTGAACTTCAGAGATACACTCTGTAAAAATGTAAAGTGCCCTTTGTAAGAAGGTTTGCATAAGTGTATAACTTGGAATTTACACAATAAGGCATAATTTTGAGATTAGGTATGCATATGGTGACTAGAATTAATTTTATAGCAATGAGCACACTTTCAAATTAAGTCAGATGCTTGGAATATCTCAGCTTTGAGAGGCACCAACAAAACCAAAAACATTTCTGCCTCGGGCTGCCTCCAGTAGACCCCCAACAGTGTCTCCAGTTGAGGGGTGTTTGGTAGCAGTGAGACATGTGGCTGGGCTCTTGGGTGGCAGCGGGAGGGTGCTTGGAGCGCAGGCAGGAGTGGAAATGGGCAGCGCTCAGAGCATGGGGGTTGTCAGGGAAGCGTGGCCCAGCTGCACAGCGTGGGTTTTGTCTGCGAGTCATTCATGGCCGTGCGTCGCTTTTCACTTATTTGTTGTTCTCAAACGTTGAAACATTTTATGAGCAAATGTTAGCCCATGGGCATGAGCTGTTTGCTTGAATTATTTGCAATTTGTTGTTCTGCATGTGCATTTGGTCACCTAGGTCACAGAGGATCGGTTCTGCTTTCAGATTCAGCATCTGTAGAGTAATGCATTGTGAAGAGTTGCAGCACAGCAGGCACGCTTTTGTTCACCGTGACTGGGGATTTTTGCCACCTCCGGCTCAACAAGTGCCTTATTGCTGAGGATGGGAGCACGCAGTTCAGAAGGCGTCAGTGTGGGGTTTTTCTGTCCTACGTCCTTTCTGCTGCTCACCACTGGAGACGGGGCAGTGAGGGTGGCTCTTTTCTCTTGAGTTTGCATGAAGTTCCCAACACTTGCCCATGTAGCGTTTCTAGGTGGTCCGAGTCCCCTTAGCACTAAATTATCTGGGACTGATAAACTCAGGAGCATATGAAGGAGACTGGCTTATGAGCAGAAACATCAGGCATGGGCTCGTTTTGGCAGGTAATCCTTGTAGTGGATGAGGTAGCTCTGCTGAACTATAGCAGCGATTGATTTTGTCCACTTTACAGTTGTAAACTGAGTGAGTGGTTCTTATTGAACTTCCACTGCTCTGAGATAGAGAGAAAGTCATGTGAAAGTTGAGTGAACTGCAAGTCTGGGCATAAAGAATAATAAGAATATATATATTTTTTTCTTTGTGTAGTTTGGAGCAGTTTAATGGGGTGAATGAAACATAGTACCAACACGCTGTAGATTTGCTTCGATATTTCCCATTTTTTTTTTGTGAAAAGTGTTTCTTCTCATTAAAGATTTCCTCACACAATTCTGCTCCTGCAGCCTATTATAAATACAATATATGTCCTTAACAGAAATGCTAAAAGTTTTTGCAAGGCAATACATTTTTGTTGTTTAAAAGTAGGACAGGAAAAGAGGGGAATGGAGGAAAGGAAATAAAAATGCAGTGTCATTTTAATAGTACTTTAGAATTGTGTGTCTATTTATATGTTTTTTAAATAATTGGCTATTGCATAAAGTAATTTAAATATTTTTTATGTGCTGCTGTTTAGATTTTATCGAATACTCTTGCAGGCAATATCATTAACACAACTCTAGATACTATTATTGAGCAATGTGAAGCCATATTTTACTGCTATACCATCAGTAACAAATCCCTCTCTAAAAATTATTTTTCCCCATCTTGAAATTTTGTGCTTAAGAATAAAAGTATGTGCATGTAGATGAAGGTAAATGCTAAAACCACACTATGCACATTGTTCTGGTATGAAGAATCATCGAATGAAGAAATAAATTCCTTCCCTAACCAAGGAGAAGGCCCTGTTTACATCAACAGGGCAGGAACTGGCTGGGCGGCATTAGTCCCTGCTTTCACTGGTTGCATTACCTGCCTGTGGGTTCCCACATGACAATTCTGGAACTCTTGGCTGGTTTCAGCCAAATTTGCCCAATGTGAGGTCACTAGCATAAAGGTTTTGTAAAAAAAAAAAAAAAATATGGATGGAGGGAAGGGGTCTGCGTTACAGCTTCCATGGCAAGGAAAGCCGTTAGCGTGGTGAGAGCTGTCAGCCTGAGGAAACGGCTGCAGCAAACGGCCCAAACCCGCAGGCAGCCTGGCTCCCTTAGGTGTTCTGCTCATTTTCTCAATATGTTCTTCTAAAAAGGGCCAAGGTGTTGCGTCCTTCTAAATAGCAAATAGCTTTACTCTCATTAGGTTTTCAATTTCCTCTAGAGTGATGTTGTCTCCTGTGGGCTTGTTTGTATCATCTTCTGTAATGTATTGTATATATGGTATAAGAGAAAGGATACTAGAAAATAATTAATGGGAGAAACATTAACATAATTCCCAATATACTAATTGATGTTAATGTAGGATTAATAGAGGAGGCTCAAGGGCATTCAGAAACCTCCTCGCAAGCTGCATTTATTTTTCAAGGTATTCAGCTCTGCTTTTGTTGCAGTGAATTGGTTCCTCTCCAGGAAAGCAGGAATCCTTGCACATTAGCTTGTAACAGTGTCAGTGTGTTCTTAATGCACCACTCAGCCCTATAATAATCTCAAAGGTAAAACCGTAAAACGGCTGCTTGAAGCACGCGCTTAACCTGGAGAGGAGGGCAGCTCCCCTGCCCTCGCGCCCGGCCGCGTCCCGTGTCGCTGCGAGGGAAGGAGCGAGGTGAGCAGAGGCGGCAGGGCTGGGCTGTCTGCGTGTCTCTGTGTGTGTGGCACCATGGAGCAGCCACAGGCACTGTCCGTTTACATCGTTCTTGCATAACTTTAATGAATACAGCACTTCTAGGAGCTGATATTTTACTGTGCATTTCTGCTGGCTCTGTAAAGGTGCCTCTGAGCCAGCCTTTTTGAAGGACAGAAAAATGATAATAATGTACCTTGTTCACCTCCATAGGGACCCAGTTCATCAGATGCCCTTGAGAAGCGTTTTGGGTGAGTCCCAATGGCTGTTGGCTCTTGGAAGCGGCAGGAGCAGAGCCGCACGTGTGACGGGCTGGCCTGGCCTGGCCTGGCCTCGCAGGGAGTGCAGGGAGATGCTCTCAGCCTCTGGGATGAGGGAATGAAGGGTCACTTACAGCGGGGGACATCTCAGCTGCGGGGGCACAGACCTCCAGGGTGGGTCTGGCTCGTGAAAGGCACACAGAGACTTTGGGCACGCAGAATTGCAGCAGGCGGAGGAACGCGGGGGTCAGAGCGTGCGTGGGAAGGCAGCAGGCATGGAGAACTGTGATTCCATAGCGGATGCAGGGAAGGCAGCAGAAGCCAGTCCCTGCTAACCAGAGGCAGGCACCGGTTCCCTGCGGGGAAGGGCAGAACAGGCTCTGCTGCTGGGCCTGTGCGCCAGCTACGTTTGCAGCCAGTCTGCATACAGCTGTCGTTTTGAGATAGCATTTCTGTGTAATGTGCCATTTTGCTTTAATCCAGTGAGTGGTGAAGCGATAGCTAGTTTATTTGAAATCCATCAATGTAAAATGGATTGCAAACAAAGGCCAGGGATGCTGTCGTGTGCTACCTCCTCGCTGCACCCTCCCACACATAAAAATGTACGCCCTCCTTCCCCCGCGCAGCTGAGGGGCTGGGCAGGAGTGACTTGTGGAGCGCACCCAGCTCTTGTTCTGAACTGTAAGCAGAAATTAGCTTAATTGTGTAGAAAAATGTGATCTTTTTGCTCATTTTGAATGAACTGACTCAGGTCTTCAGGGAAAATGTGCGGTTGTATCAGTCTGTGTGTGCTGGGCACTCGGCAGGCCCTGAGGCAGCGACCTGGGCGCTGCAGCCCCGCGCGGACAGGAGCTGCGGCTGGGGCCATGCGGCGGTCTGGCCCCACAGGGCAAGTCAGGGCCTTCTGCTATGTCAAAGACTCCATGTCTGAAGCAAAAGTTGAGATTTTAGGACAGACAATACGGCATTTTAAAAGTTGAATTTCATATTAAAACTTCAGGCTGATTCTGAGGAACAGGGGAGATCATTTGGCATGACTTTTTTGTACATTTTCATTGCACATTTTAAACTGGAATGGAAGTCTGAACTATTTGGTATATTTTGTTGAGGAAAAATTAAGAAAAGAAGCAAAGAAAAAAAAAGTAGAAGGAAATGCTACAATTATTTACATACGTAGAAACACATCTCTCATCTCATCTCATCCCTTTGGATCAGTTAAATCTAATGCCCAGGTAACAACCAGGTACTGTGCACTGAACAGTAACCAGAGCAGTTTGTGCGGAAGATGCTGTAGGGCATAGAAGATTTAGTAGAACAACAAATAATCTACCTTTCTGAAACAATTTAGACCAGCCAAAGAGAACGAGCATTACATTAGTTTATTCAATTAGATTGTAACAAATTGCCCCCGTTTTTTCAAGTATAACAGTGAATACACATGGGCACTTGAAAGATTGAAATATCATTAAAATCCATCTAACTGATCTCTGTCTACTACTAAAATTTCTAGTTTAGGTTTGGCTTAGTGCATAGCGCAGGCATTTCTTTGGCTACGAAAATGCTCTTTTTTCTCAACTAATGACAAGCAGTTAGGCAAATTTCAAGTAAATGGATTTATATTACAGAATACAATCAGAATTAGCTCTGTGAGCAGAATTAAAGAGGTATATGAAGCATCTACCTCCAGGCTGTTTACTCATCTTTGGCTTTTGATCACATAAGCATTACTCACTACTTTCATTAAGCTAATATTTGCTTTCAGTTGCCATATTTTTTTCTTGGCTACTGTTACAGTTTACCTGTGGTTTAATTATATTAAATTATCTTTATGTTTCATAATACGTCATGTCTGTCAGTGAATAAGCAGGCAAAAGTGTAGCTTTCATCGGCAATGCTGATGCACCAACCTAGCAAAAAATGCTGAAAGTTATCACCAAAAAGGCTTCCTATTTCTTTTTAAGAAGGCTTTTAAATATCGGTTACAAAAGTAAAGTTAGTTTTCCTGTAGGAAATATCAGAAAACATTAAAATCTTTCAGAGAATTCAAATTTTAAGTAGTCCCTGTGAAAAGGGATTTAATATTAAGCAATTGTTAAGACTATTAAAGCATGGGCACTTTTTCATAGCGTTTCTGGTTGGAATATAGAACTTTTTTACATTTTGAGGTTAAAAAAAAAAAAAAAAAAAAACTGACCTAAAAGTGAGTTGAGCTGAAGTCAGTGTGAAAGGAGGAGGCATCTGCTGGTTCTTTGGTTTGCCTGTCATCTCTTGCGGCATATCTGTGGTATCCCTGGTCTAGTGTGTTGATTTTCTCCTGTGATTGATTTACTGCGAAGGAGAGCAATGCAAAGTTTTCTGTGCAACTCCAGCAGGAGTTATAATAATTAAATGAATGGGAAGGAAAATAAAGTTTAATTCTCTTTTGCATGCTAATTCCAAACTTTTTTTTTTCAAATTAATGTAATCTAATGACATTTTTCCATTTGTCTTGAATTGCAAAAAGAAAATATGTCAATATGATTTCTATTTAGGGGAAATTGGGAACTTTGAATAGCATTTCCCCAGAACTGCATTTTACATTTGAAAATTGTTCAAGCTGGAAATCCCAGCTGTCTGTTGGTTTTTACTGTAAAGGTTTTGAAATGCAAAACTTCAAGTGAAAAAGCTTCAAGTCTATATCAAATGCGTATTCTAAAAACAAATATATTTTGGAAAGTAGATGATGGAGCTTCTAAATGGTTCAATTTTTTTTTGAATGCCTGAATGTTGATATACAATTCTTCTTGCACTTTAACAAGTGGTAGTGTTCCTGCTGCCTTTAGTGGATGCAGCATTATGGCTTCTTCTATTTCTGTCAAATCTTGGAAATAATTTTTGTATATTCTGTATATTTTTACTCACACAGGTTTGCTGACATCCAAACAATTTCAGGTGTTCTAATTTTTTGCCTAGGCAGGTTGTAGGAACTTGGACCCTGGAGCCATTCCTTACGTTCACATTTCTTTGCAAAAAGCAAGGGCAGAGAATACTGAGGTGTTTTATTTGAATTTAAATTCTTTTAATGGCTTCATCAAAACCATGTAAAAATAAAGGAACCTGATTTTAACCTATTTTTTGACATTGAGACTGGAACTCATATTGTTTAATTTTTCTCATCTCCTGTCTAGTCACCCACATGATCCACCTCGCTGTCTAGGCTCCCTTTATAGCTCTGGGGAGTCCAGTCACCAGAGTCCGCAATGACTCAGCCAGTACTTGGCATTTACATTCACTTAGATGAATCACGTTCTTTTGCCTCCGTTAACTGTATTGCCACTGGCACAGTAAGAGTGAAAGAAACTTTCAGGTGTAGGTATCTGTACTGTAGATAGCAAAAGTTAGATGATCTGAGTTGAACAAGAAAGCTGATGGGATTTCTGTGGATCGAGATGTGCGGCTTTCCTCTCTGGTCCTTTGCCAAGCGCTCATGAATCGATAGAGCCATACATTGAAAGCAAGTGACTGTATTTAGAGTAGCAAATATATGATACACCAGGGTTTTTCAGATATCGGCTAACAATAACTTGCAAATAGATCAGTACCTTTAATTTAACCCGTTAATTTATACTGTTAAAGATCAATAAACTTCATCAAAATATAAGATGTTGGTACAAAAACTAGGAGATATATAATCTTTAAGGTAAAAAGCATGAATTCTTGTACAGATATATATTTCCTGCCAGTGCCATTTGTCAAATACTATATTGTAAATATAATACAAACAGTAAATTCAGAGATCTCATAAATTAGCTTGGAAGTGGGTTTGAGTTGTTTGAGACCATTCTAAATAAGATAGGCTATTTTAGAAAGATGTATTTGCAGTTCTGAATGTGATACTACATGTTCAGGCACCATTTAATCCATCTTTATTTTATATTCTATGTAGATTTTAAACCAGTCAAAGGGAAATGATGTTTCTGAGATCTGTGACTGTACCAGTCAGCTAGCTTCATTTGGATATGAATTCCCAAACACTATACAAATCATTTTTAAAAAGTAAAATGAAAAGAAGTAAATTCAAGTCTCGTAGTGGTCAAGTACAAAATTGTAAAGGTTCAATTTTTAAAATTTCCTTTGTCTTCATTGAACTGACTATAAAATCAATCAAAATACTCAGGGTAGGAAAATGAATAACAGGTTAGAAAACCAATAGATGTAAGAAATAGCTAAGCACCATGTAGCACTGTAAGATTTGTGACCTAAAGGCTGAGAAAACTAAAGAGAATCTGGCTCTAATAAAGGCACTGTATCTTAATGAAGTGTAGTGCAATTATACTGTTGCATCCATTTTGTAAGAATAATAAAGCCTTTAAAAGGATTAAAAAAAAAAAAACACAAAACACCTTTCCCATGTGACTTTGTAAGGAAATTATGCAAATAAAAATAAGTTATTATTAAGAATATTTCAAGCCAGATCTGTTTCACAGGTGCACAGTAAATTCCCGTTGGGCACACATCACCACCACATTGTGCCCTATATTTCCTGGCAGCGGGGAACAGATGGCAGCTTCTACCTTTATACGTTACTTGTAGAGCTACTGCTTCTGAAGTGGTTGATTCTGGGTGTCTGAAGATCTTGTTTTCCATGCTGAAGCCAGCCAAAATCTTGTCCAGAGGTATTTCCTTGTGATTACCCAATGTTTATGCTCCTGTGGCAGTGATAAATGGTAGGTCATGTGTATGTCTTGTAAAGCGAAAGCGGAAGCAAAGTAGGAGTTGCATCAGGACAGTGCCTTTCATTTTAGCCAAGCCACTACATAGGGGACTGCCCTACTGAGTTATTCACAGAGCCTGGGATGCTCGTAAACATCTCACAGCTGCAAAATACGCTGCAAACTGGAGGATATTAGCAGCCTCTTAGTCCAGAATAGCAAGTAGGCACAAAGCCACGGCACTACGTGCAGCCTCCATGACCGTATGGCTGCAAGGCCGATCCTCGCGGGGCAGTACGGCCGGGGGCGCGCGACAGGGAAGGGTCTGGCTCTCAGGCCTGCGCGGCCGCTGGGGAGCATATCTAAGCTGCTACAGTCTGGACATGGCAGTAGTTTCAGGATATGATTTCTCCACTGGAAATTAGGGCAAGAAAGTCTTCTGGCTCTGTTTCTGCATCCACAGCGTCTTTCGCCACTTATGAGATTTTATAAACTAGAGGAGATTGGAGCTGAGCGCCCTCATTTTGTCTTTGTGGTGTAATGGAATTGCACCTTTTCACTCCCAAGGGCTCCCATGTGTATGTATCTGTATCTGTACTCAATATTCTGTATCTGTACTCAATATTCAAGCTGGGACAGACTTTCAGTTTAAGAGAGTTGCTGTCGGGCTGGCAGAATGACCCGATGGTGGCAACGTGCCTGCTCAGTGCCCTGGTGCCCTGTGGGCAGAGGCAGAAAGCAACGAGGCAGCTGGGCTGGCCCTGTGTGCCCAAACGCCTCACACGGCCTCGCGCTGCGCTGCTCGCAGGGACGCAGCTCGCCGTGTGGAGGTAGTCACCATAGCTGTGCTGGGCTCCTGGGAATGGAAGGGGCAGGCAGGGGCATCAGGAGGCCCATCCTCAGGAAACATGAGGAAAAGTCAAGCTGAAAAACATGCAGATATTTGACCTGCAGAGAAGAGGGCGTTTGTACTGTGGTCTGCAGGGCAGGACCTGCTTTTGTTTACTGCGGTCCGTGTCATTTATCCAAACCCCAAAGGTAAGGACTCAGTGTAGATGTGTAAAATGAATTCATCTTGTTTTGAGAGGAAATACCTAACAGGCAAGAAGGACCAAAGCTGAGTGACAGCTTGCTGTGCACAGACCTGCCCTGCGACTGCAACTCTACAACTGGACTCACAGGTGTCCATCCAGAGCATCTGACACGCTGTTTTGTGGGCAAAGCGCAGTAGTGCTAGCTGATTTTCACTCTTGATCTTTGAATGATGACCGAGAGAGAATGGGATGGCATTTCTTGTAAGGTTATGTGGTGAGCGCCATGCCAAAGACACTGAAACACTGAACCACTGAAATGGTTGAAACAGCTTGTAGGGACTCGTCCAACCTGGGAGTGATAAAATTAAGCTCTTGCCACAATTGTTGATTTGTGTGTTCGGTTTGCAGTGTGCAGTGATACTCCAACCAGCTCAATTTCTGGCCATAACCCCAAAACTGTAATATCTGCAGGATATATTCCTGCAGCTTTGTAAGGGTCCATGTAGGAAAATATATCTGACTTTTTTTTTGTCCTTGTTAGGAAGAATAATGAAGGAATTATCTCTAGTACCACACAGTGTAAGATCCCCATTAAACAGAATTAAAACATTTTAATTTTTCTAGTCTGCGTGAAATGCATATTTTGTCCTGCATGAGTGATTTCATCCCTGCCATGGTTATCCTGCTCTCACTTTCCTGTTTCCTTGTCTCCATAAAGTGTAAAAAGAGATCACCACAGGTGTGATGGATTTTTTCTTTGAAACCTAATCCTGCTCCCAGGAAAGAGGAGAGGTTTGTGCTAATCCATCAGCTAGTCACATTTTGGCCTGGCAAAACAAGGCATCTGGGAGTTGCTGCTCATTTTGCTTGGTTTGGGCTCATTTGAGGAAGCAGAGGCTTTTCCATTCCTGAGCAAACCAGGCTGGCAAAGTAAGAAGGTGGAGCCTTCTGCTTTCATGAAGGGGGAAAATGAGTTTAAGAGTAAGACTTGGCTGTGAGTTGTGCCTCAGAGACAGGGAGGTTCAGAGTTAAGTCCCTCGCATGCTCAGGAAGAGCAGATGATTCAGCTTTTGGTAAATTGAGGCTGCCTGCTCAGATTCCTGCATTTGCCAGTTCCGTCCGTTAAGCCTGTTAGCTGCAAAATGGTGGACATTATTTTTATTTGATATTGAGTATCTGGTTGCGTTTCATTTTCTTCAGAGTAATATGTTACAGCAACAACTGGTGCCAGTGGTTTGTGAGTCTTGTGTGGTGAAATTCTGACCTACACTGAGAGTCTGGGGTAGCAAATAAAGATCGCCTTCCTCTCCACGCTGCTGTTTATCCCCTATCTACTGAATAGAGCTTCAGATGTGAGCCTTGAGGTTAAGGATAACATTTTTTCTTAGAGCTTTGTTTTCTATCCTTGACTTTGCTACTATCTTTGAGATGCCCATGGTCAGGTAACACCCCTCCTTCTGTGCATCACCTTTCTCACTGCAATGCAAGAGAAGAGCACTTGCTTGCTTTCTAAGAAAAAAAAGAAGGAAAAACACAATATAAGAGCTAAGCAATAATATTATATTATTGTATTCTAGAATTCTTATCTCCTGCACTGAAACTCAGTAGGATATAAATGATATGTTACATTAAAATGGTTGTATTGACATAACAACAAAGGAGACAAAGGAGAAGTGCTAAAAAGTGAACATGTATCTCCCATGCCACAGAAGACCTTCTTTTTGTAGTAGATTTGACTCTTTTACAGGGAGAGTACAAAATACAACAGAAGTGCAGCAGTAACCGAGCAGAGAGTGTCCGGGGAGGAGTGTCTGTGTGTGTGCAGTAACAGGTACCATGGTGGCTTTCTGTCCCTTTCCACAGAGAAGTCCAGGGCACCTACTTGCTAGCTCTGTCATGTGACGAGGACCTAAAATTGTGTCATTTGCATGCTAGAATTCTGCAGAAGACACTCTTGGACAAAAGCTACAGTTAATTTCGTGCTGCCGAGCATACAGTCGCTGCAATTATGATCAAGTTAGTTGCTCGCTTTGGACGCTATAAGAGAAGTGGGAGCTGTGTTGATAACACAATCTTAATCTTTTCTGAGTGTACATAGGCTCTAATGAGAGTGATTTTTAGCAGCAACGTTAAAAATGCACGTCTCCTTCCAGCATCACTGAGATGTTTTGATATATATGTGAGCTTGTTGTCTTGATATCAAGCTTTGTAGCTAAAGTGATTTGCCTTTATCTTAGACCAGGCTGCCTTGTATTTGCATTTGTTATGCCTGTTGTAGCTTTGTAGCTGGTAGTATCAATACTTTCTGTTATTTCTGACAAGCTTATATTACATGGATTTGTGTCTCAAATAGCAGTTTGTGTTTGAGTAATAACACGCCACTTGCAACACTAAGTTGTTTCCTTAATTTATTTTGTAAAGGACAGCTAGTTCGTTTCATTAGGCAGTGCATCAAATTGTCTCTGAATCTTGAAGTGATTTTGTCCCTTTGCCTTTTAGAATATCTTGATTTTTAAATTAATGATACAAAATAGTTTACAACAAAAATACTCTTGAAAAAGTTGTGGCATATTGAAAATCAGATTGGTAATTGCTTTAGGAACTTCAAGGAATTCCCACGGAACTTAAGTTATGAATTCACTGCCTGTGGGTTTTAGATGACTTGGGGTGTTTTTCCCACCATGCTAATTTTTTTTTAAACATTATTTATTAAGATTTTTTAGGGGAGACAGCAATATATTTTTATTTACTTGCTCCCCTTTATGGGTGTATAAAAAATAGCTAAACTTCACTGTAAAGTAAAAAGGAGCTGAGTGAAGAATCCTAGGAGTGTTCAGTCTGGTTCCGCAAAGCATTATCCACGTGTGCCTGAGATGAGCAATAACACCTCTTTTCATCAAGCTGCTTTGGTTCTGTTCACTATCTATCCACTGAAGCCCTTGGAAATGAATCCTATTGATTATTCATCTGTTAAAACCATTCTACAGAATAAAGTTCATAATTACAGTTATAGTGAAAAATAGTTCAAGTCTGGCCCAGTTCTTGTTTCATATTTTCTGGGCAGACAATCATTCTGGATTCATCTTCTGGATAGATAATGGTAAGGCGACTTTTTACAAATTTCCCAAGTCTTCAAATTTAGATGTCATTATATATTAAAGTCTTAAAAGTTAAGATAAAGAACACTATGATATTGCATGCTTCTTTTGTGTAGTTATCTACCAAATTTAATTCTCATTAAAATATTAAAAGTTAGAGCATGGTATATAAAATAACAGCAGCGGTTAAAGTAGTAATATTATGGTAGTAATAGTTATTATCAGTATGAGTACTCACATGAGAGAATCCTCTAGGCAGAACCACAGATAGATTTCTTACATGAAATTAAGCTGTTGCAGCAAATATGAGAGTTACACATTAGTTTTGCTCTTATATGATCATGCTGCCTATGTAAAATAATTGTGTTTTGTCTGGCACCTTTGCATATTGTTAAGGTGGCTTTTCGAATGCCAGCTGACGGTAATGGCTGAATGGCCAGATGTGTCTTAGTTTTTTTCTTTGTTTTCTTTCTTTTTTTTTTTTTCATTTATTTTTAACCACTCTGTTTTCTAACAGAGATGTGGGAGACCAGTGAAGATCAATGTTAATTGGCACCTAGCTGTTTTACTGAAATCAGCTTAATTGCATAATTAAGCATAAATATTTTGAAATGTCAGTTCCTAACTCTACAGAGTATATGATCTAATGGATTAATTGAGAGGTAGATATATTAGAAACAAAATTTGAATGTGTATCTCTATTTCACAAGTGACCAGTAGTGGGCAACAGCTTATTCCTCTGTGTGTGTATTGTGTGTAAATTTGTTTTTAAACCAAATGTGTAATGATGAGAAATCAGCATCAGTGCCCATGTTAGAAAACTTGTAAGCTGCGCTGGGAAAGCTTGGTCTTATGAAATAATTGAAAAGTTTGCCCTTGCTTTCCTTGGGCAAGAATGCCATCCATTATCTTTTGTAACTGAGACATCATGTTTAAGCACCCAGAGCTTGATGCTCAGGTAATGCAAGTTCAGTAGGTGAATTTATTGGACATTACCCTTTCTTTTTCTTTTATAGCACCCACTATCAAATTAAGCTTGTTATGGCCACTTCAGCTATTTAGGAATATCTGATTAATATTCTGAAATAGGTAGCATATGCCTTGGGAGAGAAAAAAAAGGGGATAGCTACAACTTCTGTGCTTCTAGCTGCAGTTTCAAAATGCTGAGTTTAGTATTGCATTTCGTTTTAAAGAAAAAAAAACACTTAGAAACTAATGGCTACATTTTGCCTTTTCTTAGTAATTCCAGTCATTCCCAACATTTGTCCTGAAAAAAAAAAGTAACTAGCTATTAGTTACTGCTGCTCTTGTTTTTATTGGAGGAGAAACTGGATGCAAACCAAATAATCATTATGAGGCACTTGTACTAAAGTTTTCAGCTTACAGCAGGTGTTGTAATGGGTATAAAAGGAGGTGTTGTAGTTTTCATATGTGTGAAAAAAAAGATGTGGTTTAATTAGGTTTGTGTTTTATTAGCTTAGGCATGTGAAGAATATCTGGCAATAACTAATACACTGTGTGTGATGATTTCTTCTTTATTTTATTTTTTCCAGTTGTAGCATCTTCTGCAGTAGCTGCAGTATATACACCTATATCACCTTACTAACAAGCCATCTTCGATAGCTTGGCAATAGAAAATTAGCCCAAAGCCAGGGACGCTGTGGCCACCTCTTTCCCGGCCAGGCTCAAGGTCAACGCTATAGTATGGGTGTAGCAAGGCAGATATCTAGCTGTAGGGACTGGATGCAAGGTGCTTTACCTGCAGTGTGTCAGGGAATGTCTTGCCTGAGCCCGTGGTCATCTTGGTCTTCTCTGGCAACATCTCCTTTCTCTGGATAGTTTGTCATTCTCACACTGCAAAGGGAAGGTGGCTTTTACTAAGTTTTTATTCTGTGGTTTCGCAGCAACTTTGGAAATGCTAAGGCATCATGTTTTCTGAGATGTTTTTTGACTACATAGAAACATTTTACATCAGCGTAACTTGGTTCTTGGAAATCTGACTTAAATTGGCAGTGATCAAGAGACGTCAGTCTGGCAGGGCGTAGTGATCTATTTAACTACAGAATGAAATGCTCGAAGTCTGCTTACTAGTACCCAGGTGGTTTCCATCGCAGAGCCTGCCGCCAGCAAGGCCGGTGATTGACGGTTCCAGCAGACAAGCCAAACGGCCACGGACGCGAGCAGAGACTGAGCTGCTCCCGAGGCCTGTGTGTAGCACATCTGTAGAGGTGTTTCTGAAGAGCAGAATTGGTATAGACATGGAAATATGGACCATTTCTGTTATTCTTTTGCTATGCCATTGTGTAGTGTGAGGCACACAACAGGCTGCCTTAGGCTGCCAAATTATTGCCCGTTTCTGTGGGGACACTCTCTGTGTGCATCTCGCTAGCAGCAGGCGGTGGGAGTGCTCAGCGCGGTGCCCTCGGGAGCTTCCAGCCCCGACGTGCTGCGGGAAAGGACGTGTGCATGCACCATAACTGCACTCAGCTGCTTCCTTGAGGCACCCTGTAGGTGTAGCACAGCTTTGCGTGCTGTACAGGAAGCTATGGCTGTTACTGGGTGAGCTCTTTTCCTCCTGCCTCCTCCTCTCTGGGGTCAGCAGTCTGGCCCGCTGGCTTTTGGCAGCCTCTCTGCAGAGGTCTGCTACTACTCAGCTACATTTGCAAAGATGGAAAAGAGCCTGCTCAGTAAAGCTTGACTATGTAAGTGTTCTCTCCCAGCAGGTAACATAGGACAGATGTAGTGTACCATGTGAAGCCATGTTAGGGTACTCTTTTGAAGAAATGCCACAAGTGTGGTTTGGAAGCGTAAATATTCCAAAACAGGCCTAGCACTTAGCTTAGGGGGAAGTCTCATTCACTATACGAGTTACTCTAGCATATTTTTATTTCAAACGCTTTTGAAAGCTGTTGTAAATTGTAGATGTACTGTTTTCTCAACGTACATCATTTGTTGCTGAAACGGCCCTTGCCGAGCCACGATCTCTCTGCAGACATGTACTACAGCTCCCAGATTACACTTGAACCATGTGGGGTTGTTTGTTTGTTTGTTTTTTCTTTGAGATGGTAGCAAAGGTTTAACCTTGCTTTTATTTCCTGCCACAAGCATTTCCCTGCACTAGAATGAATATTCCTTGATTTCAGCTGGTTCCCCTCAAAGCAGATTTACGAGAGTCTAGCTCCTCCTATATATTGTCTTTTTTATGTGAAAATTATGGCAGTTATTGCTTACTGGTTAACAGGTATCACAGATCATACTTGAAATTTATTTTCTATTTTTCTGGCAAGTGCTAGAGGTGAAAACACGTCTCCCTGTTTTATAACAGGCCAAAGCATTTTATTTATCTCTATTCCTTTTCAGAAGGAAGAACATGTTTTACCCAGCAGAAAATATTTTGTGAAATACAGCTATTCAAAAGGGAACAGAATTTTCATATTTTTTCAGCGCTTTCTCTCCGCCTCTGCTCCGGCCAAGCGAAGCGGAGAGGTGCCTTGGCCGGCTGGGGATAGGGCTTAGCTTGGGGGGACAAGGCACGTTCTCTTAGGCTACATAATGCCTTCTCTCCATTCACGTTGTCCTTGTTTTGTCTTCTTGTAGTTTATATATATTTGGAGTAATTGTCCTGAAGCAAATGTACTTTAGAAAATAAAGTGATATGCATACAGAAGACTAGTGTAGGTTATGGCAAGTTGCACTATTCCATACAATGTAGTGATGGGAAGTAATGGGTTTGTCTCCATTTTGTTTTGATTTCTTCTTCACTCTTATCTCTTGTTGCTGTTGCAGCCTGTGTGCTTTATATTTCCTACTTCATGAATATTCTTTATGTTAATTTTGTCTTTGCTTCCTTTTTAAAGTTGGTTTCCTAGTGCTCTATCCAATCTTCAAAGTCAATAAAGTGTTATGCATATTTTAAAGTGAATGTATAAAATTATCAACACAGAACTCCTACTTGGATAATACGACTTTGTAACTCAAGTATATAGCCCGCACGGTGCTCAGAAAGCCCTGGCAACACCCTCTGCAAGTCGCCTGTGCAGCAGGCGCTGAATTATCCACGAGAGAGGGCTCTCCTGGCCGCTGTCTGGCCAGTCTGGTTGATCATTGCTCTTCCCCACCAAAGGAAAATCAAAGTGATTCCTGTTTGCTCCCATCTGCCCTGGTTTTCCGATTAATCACTTTCCTGTTGTGCTAAAGAGCACTTGTCTCAAGGGTTTTTCCCGCTATGTTCCCCTGAGGTGGCCTCTGGACTGTCTTATTGTGGCCTCGGGCGGTGCTAGGCTCAGCATAGGCACATGGAGGTCCTCTCCGTTGTGCCACCCCTGTCACCAAGCCATGGACTTCTGTTGCCAGGTGCCGCCAGGTCAGACCAGAGACCATTTCAGCTAGTGGGGAAGTCTCTGAACACAGGTATATTAGTGTTTGAGCCTAGACTTCTGACCTGGCTGTAATCCTGTGACACAAACCTGTCCAGAAAGATGTCTCCAGTAAAAGGACCTGCAGCGATTCCGCCAAATCTGCGTGTGCAGCTTGGCTGTTGTGGCTGCCCGGCATTTGTTCTGTGCCTGGCTATGCACTTGCTGAGAAAAATGAGAAGCGACTGCTACGGAGAGACTTCCTCGCCCGTCGCTGTGATCACTAGGTGTAGCTGTTCTTCGGCATTCTCCTCCTCCAGACAGTTGTCTTCCTCTGCAGGGACTAGCTAACGTGCGGCAGCCAGAGACACATACAAGGAGCGCGACGGCCCTTCGAGGACCACGTCATGAGATGTGTGTTGGGGAGACCTTGCAATCACATGATGGCAAGGTGGAGTTTTCAAAGGCTTCTGAGCTACTGAAATTTTGTGTAAGGTACTAAAGAATAATAGGGACAGAATTGAAACATGCTCTTGTAATAGAATTGGAAAAATGTTTACAGGTTTTTACATTATTATTAAGCTACAAGTGAAACTGCATTTTTTTTTTCTTTTTCAGGCAGGAAATGTGTTACAGTCTTTGTGCTCTTGATTTGCTGTTGAATCATCTTGTCATCGTGGAGCTTTAGGTGAATGAGTTTCTGCAGCTGGCAAAATTGAATAGGAAAGGCTTTTATTTTGTTCTGGCGTGCGGCCAGAAGCTGAGGAGGTTTTTGGAGTGGGGAATCAGAACAGTGGCGAATGATGCAAGAAGCTGGCGGAGGCTAAATTCTTCATGAGGTCACAGCTGGTTCGCGGCGTCGGTGGTGTCAGCTGCCTCTCTGCAGGGCCCAGCCTGCCTGCTCGGGCCCCCCACCATCACTTCGCAGGACTTAGGAAACTTTGCAGGACCTAAGGAAGGGAGTTGATTTGAAAGTGTTTTTCAGTTTAAATTTGTGGAAATTTAAATTCTAAGAGCAGGACCAATGTTGTCTGTACTCAGAAAAAGCACACACTACACATACCTGAAATCTGTGGCATTTGGTAGTTGATTAATCTGTGTGCTGAGCCAGACTTTTGCTTCATTTAAACGTGGATTAAAAATTGGATTAATCTTTTTAATAACAATTTAAGCTTTTTAGTGATGCATATCTTCTTACAATAAGTAGCAAGGAGAACAATCCATGTTTTGTCAAAAGTTTGTTTCATCTCTGAAAGGCACAAGTAGCTTAAATCATTATGCAATAAAAGAGACCCTTTTGGACCAAAGACTTTGTTCCTGCACCTTAGATTCTCTTTCAAAAGGTTCACAAAAGGGTGCCACCTACTAAGTCAACAGTAAAGCTGTTGAACAGTGGAGATTTTATTCTCAGACCCGCTTGTATGCGCCTTCCCAACAGGCCCTTCTGTCATCTGGCTTGTTCATGCTCGGCTTTCCGTCTTCCGTTTCTAAATTTATTCCGTAAGTGGGAAGCTGTTCATTTTCTGCCCAAGTCTCCTGAGTAGGTCGATGCCTTCATTTTATAACAGTGTCTCTTCATATCATGTTCGAAAGGGATGAAGCACCAGCTTGCAAGTGAGGAAGCATTTTTAAATTCTGATTGATATTTTATAAATTCAGGGGTGGCAGTGTTTCGCAGAACAAGCACAGAAATGCAAGGTTAGCGACAAATGTTAATTGCTGCCATTTGCTGCCTGGGGTTGGGCTTTCCTTAGTAGAGATGCCAGATTCCAGTTGCTTGGGTTTTGTTTCTTCATTGATTTCCACCATCTATCTTTTATGGCCTCTGAGTATTCTACTCTTTGGTGTTTCTATTATATATGAATAGGAAAGCAAAGCATTTTTGTGCTGCTGAGCAGCCCAGCTTCTTTTCTTATTTTCCTTTTTAGCTTTATCAACAAATTTGCCTACAATGTATTTAGGTTTACCAGCTCTTTCAGCAGATGCATTGCAGCTCTGAGTTTTGCTGCCTTGTTTTTATTTAGGCTCAGTCTCCACATAGAATTTATGTGTATTTATCTTTCAGAATGGTGCCGAATACCATTAGATAGGATCATTTTTAGTGGATAAAATTTGTTAAAAGCATAGCACTTATTTGTAAACTGCACGTTTCACAACATTGTGATTGCTAACGTAAAACCCAAATTAAAAGAACATTTTCAGTAATGCCATAACTAATACAGAGAGTGGTAGGTGTTTTGCTTATCATAGGACCATTATTTCTTTACTGTAGGAGAAATAAGCAGACACTGTTGAGTGTATATCTTTTAACCTGTTTGATGTATCCTGTGCACATAATTTCTGGTATTGCTTGAGTAATGATGACAGCTTACTGCAAAAACAGCAGCAAGGACAACATTGCTATCAGCATGGGTTTCTGAGCTTTCAAAAAGTAGGTAGGTATATGTTTTAAACCAAATCCAGTCTTCCTAGTGCCTTCACAAACATGTAAATGCCTTAAAAGCTCCCTTGCCTCTGAAAACTTTGTGAAATATAGATGAAAATGTGCAAAGACACAGTGTTTCAGTCCGTATTTTCTGCATATTTTAGGGTCTTTCCAGAGCACACTTGTGCTGGGCTGCTTACAAGGGACTGCTCAGATATTAACCAGCTCTGTTTGGTCCCTTTCTCTCTAACCTGTTCTCAGCTCTTCATTGAAGAAGAGTTCTTTTCATGCTGTTGGGTTATCAGTGATAAACCATGATTCCTTAGAGAAATCACCATTCTATTGGAGATCTCTCAGCTTTTGGGTTTGGACTTGGTTGGTATGGAATATGTGATGTGGTCCTCCTTGACTCCAAAATTGGATCCATGAGATTACTTGTACCTTGGAAAGAGTCTGAATCAGACTCAGACTGGTTTAAAGCAGGCCTGACATCCATGACACGTAGCTCTGGCCTCAGCCTCTTCTCCCTATTGCGTGGGGGACATGGAAAGTCTCCCTGAGAAGGCTCTGGGATTCTCCCAGAGCAGGGCAAACATTGGGCTGACTGCTAGGCCTTCACAGTCTACGTGACTGGGAAGGAGAAGGAAATGGAAGGATCATGATGTGTCATTTATTGCTGTCTTCTGCTTCAGACAGTGGGAATGGACACAGGTTGCTATGTTAGTTTGTTTAACGCCCAGACATTAGATGATGTTCCAGGACCTATTTCTTCGGACCTGGGTTATCTACAAAGTTATTTGGAAACATCCTGGCTGCTCTGGCTGAGCTCCTGCACTCAGCCTAGCCTAAGGGAGGTCCAAGATAGCCCTAATTAGGGAAGTCTTTTGGAAGGAGAGTTTCAAGTTTGTCACTTTGATGTTAAGTGTTTGTTTTCTCACCTCGGTCCCCTTGAGCGCGAGCTGTTAACCTGCCAGGGCATGTCTGCAGAGCCCTCAACTCTTGTGTGCCAGCTCCCACTTGAGATTTCTTGTCTGTAGCAAAAATGTCTTGTAATTTGCTGCTGCAGTTATGGAGAGCATAAAAATAGCATAGCAATAATCTAAAACAACTGTGAGATTTATCCTGCTAGTCTTAAATAAGCAAAAACAAAGTCAGGTCTACAAACTTAATTTAGTTCCCACTGCCCTTCTCACTCATGCCTCGCAAGTAAGAAACAAGAACTCTTTTATAATTTATCATTTGACTTCCCTTTTGTAATTACAGAACTAAGCTTGCCTGGAATATTTACTTTGCCATTTCTGCTTAACTCTCCTCTTCTCTTTTATTATGATTTTGACTTGATTCTTATTAACATTCTTTTCAGATGCTGTGTCACATCACATTTGCTCTTTATGTGTTATGGCTTGCTGCAACATTCATTTTCTCTTATGCTGTCAGCACAATCTGACATACAGCCTTTCCATGTACAATTACTCTCATATTTTGTTGGGCCCCACTAATGTAGTTTTTTTCAATTACTATTTTAGTTGTTTTTAATATATAATACTGTCATGTGATCACAGAGGTATTTTGATTACTTTGGAACACATACTCTAGCAAAAAAAATTAACATCTTTATCCTCTAATATCTCTGAAAGAGAGATATCTAGGTGTGCATATTCAGTATGATAAGTTTAAATAGTTTTGATAAAGATTATCTCATCACAAAAGTTCAATTTCAGGCAGTGCTTGTGGTGGTGGTAGGCTGAAGCATTCTGTAACAACGAATAGCTGATATAGCTGAACTGTGCTTCAAAAATATTGATTCCCATGCAAAAGCTGATGCCAAACCGTCGCTATACTTTCAGAAATGAGTTTTCAAATGTGTTGCTATACTTCCTTCAGCATTTGCTCTCTGAACTGGTTTGAATTTTTTCACATACAGACATATAATTTTCCTTGTGTTCTTCAATCCTGTTTTTAATATATGCATCTAGGGATATTTTTGATGCAACAGGAATGGAGTGGGAGGGATTATAGAAAAAAGCTTACTTTCAGCCATACTGTTCATAATATGTATTCAAGTACTGTATTCTATTTCATGTTATTCCTGAAAATCTGAAGTAACATAAGTATTTCGTAAGTATCTGCATTCTCTTCATTCTCAGAATCCCATTCACAGTTTCACTATATGCAAAACTCTCTATTTCATGATATTATCAACAGTTTTGCATGATAAATGTGAGCATTTATGCTTCAAATGAAAGGATTTTTGTTGTTGTTGTTAATTTGCAGTGGTTGAACTCAGTTGAGTGGCTCTCAAATGTGGCGAGCTGTCAGGGTAGTCAATCACTTCTGTGCACTTGCTGTTTTCAAATTTCCATCCAATTGCCAAGTAGTATTGGCAGGTCCTTAAAAGTAGTGCAAAAAAAAACCCAGAGCCTTCCCAGGGTGTCTTCCCTTTGGCCTTCTCAAAGCTTCATCAGTGCGCAGGGCTCCTTCCATCTGTAGCCAAAAGTCACCACGCTTTCCTCCATTTTTTTCTTCTCTTACAAGTTCTTCTTGAGCCTTCTACTGACACCTAAAACTTTTCATTGCATTTTGTTTGATCCTTGCTTCTGCCTGTCACTTGAAGGTTTATTCTGCACAATTTATGCATCAGACAAGGTTTTAACTCCTGTATTTGTATTAACTTCCTAAACCCTTAAGGAAGCTTTCTTTTGCTTCTAGCTTTGCCCAGCCTAATTCTGACTTGCTTTTCTATAGACCCTGACCCAGTTAGATATTTTTGTTTCGTCTTTTTTGCTGTACTCTTCTATGGATATGATGATTATTATATGCAAGTTATTGTGTTGATATGATGATTATTATATACAAATTATTACATTGATAGTAGATTCGTTCTTTGGCTAGTTAGGACAGTAAACAGTTTAGAAGAGTGAAACATGAAACTCATGAAACATGAAAGTCTTAATTTAGAAAAAAAAATCACAAAATTTTAAACTTAGCCTTACAGAAAGGGATCTTCCAAAACAATGCATGAATCTCAAGAATGTTGTGTTCTGACTTTGAATTTTTCCACAAATATCTTTTCCTCCCCTGTGTAAAAAAGTAAATAGTGGAGAAATGTAGAATATTTCTGCGTAAAATTGCAGAGGAATGCACCCTGAGCAGCAGACTTCTTCATCTCAAGCAGGATTCTGCAAATTCCTCTCTGTAGGGGACTGTAATTTCCAGTTGTCTTCCCTGCACGCCATCACGTACAGCCTCCCTTGATCTGTTTGTTGGCTGCTGTGTTTAACAAATGCTACCATTTTTCCCTCTTGCAGCAAAGAAACCAGCATCCTGAAACTTGTACTGAGACTATAATCCAACATCCATAGAAATGCACAGGTTTCTCACTGTCCAAATAAATCTATACTATCTACTAAAGAAATGGCTGTGCAACGGCCTCTAGATTCTAGGCAGTCATAGCTGGAAAGAATCATTCAAGTGCTCCTTTATCTGCGCTTTTATCAATATCTTTCATTCCCTTTCCCCTGTAAGTGCCACCAGCAGAAACTCTCTGTAATGTAGTAGATTTGCTTTAGTTAGCAATGGTGATTTTCTTTTAAATAACATTTGTGTATTGAAAGCATTTAGTCATGAGCTTCAGGGAATAACACCTCAAGAGTCATTTCCTTGTTTTGCTAAGAATAATGATATGTTTTATTCAGGAGTGACTGACAGTGCTAAATTCACACAGTGAAGTGATTGCATCAACTGTTGTTTGCTCTGACAGTCCTCGAAACATCTTATGTTTCTACCTCCTGTCTTGTAGTCCTCCATTTAGACAATGCACATATAAAGGAAAAGAATACAACCTGGGTTCTTTGTATGTACAGCATTCTGTCGAACGTTTAGTTTGAAGTATTTATAAATTTGAGAGCGAGGTGTTTAAACATTTGCCTTATTCCTCCCATAAAAGCTGAACTTCCATATGCTGCACGGTAAGTGTCTCCCAGGCACCTTCATGCACAAATTGTATCACTGTAAAGTGTTAAATTAGATTACTTGCCCTGGCTAAGAAAAGAATTAACTAATATGTTTAGTACATAATTACATGGAATTATAGTTTTAGTCTGTTTGGGCCTTTAATATTTATTTGAAAGTATGGTTTTGAATAAAGGCAAATCTGCAACATGCACCATAACTGAAATGCTCAGACATTGTCTGGTCTAGAGATGAAAAATCAGTGACAAATAGACATTCCGTTTGCCTGTAAACCAAACTTTTTCACAGCTCCACTCAGGTTTGTCCCAAACAACTTCCTCCAAATCACTTCAAAGAAATATTGTAGACTATGAGTTATGTGAGTATGGAAATAGATGGTTTGTTAGAATAACTGCAACTGTAATTCCCCTGGTGATGGGCATACGCATAGCTAAGATCTCAGGTTAAGCGAATCCAAGGGTAATGAATTTTTATCATCCATCCACAGAATACGAGAGAAAAGCCTGCTGACTTTACACTAACAAATCTTTTTGTGTCTGCTCTGTAAGTGAGAATGAATAAGAACATAGAGATTATGCCAAAATAATAAATGTGGCAACACAGAGATGTAACAAACTTCTTCAAAACTGAGAAAAAGAAATTCTCTTTTTTCTACTTTCCTGACTTCCTTGTCTCCTCTCGTTCCCTTTTGATGCAAGGGGATTGTAAGAGCAAAGTATGTGATGGTATAGAGTGGCTATGAGCCCTTGAAAGGGAGATTATTTTGTAAGGAATATTTTTCTAATAACTCTGAATATTTTATTTGATAAAAGATTGATGGATTTTAATGCTATTAGAGTCCTTTTAAGCTTATATGAATCTGTTTATGTAGCACATGTTCCAGCTCAGGTAGGGATGACCGCTGGGAGCTGAGCTCTGGACATTGTTTCCTGTTTATGATTTCTGTTGAAACCTGTAACTCTTTGATTTAGAGTACACCGAAAACCTCTAAACAGTCTTGTTGAGAAGCACAGTCTTAGTAACCGTACTATATTTTACTTTGAATTTTCCTCCTCCTCCATTCCCTTCCTCCCTCTCGTAACAGCATGTAACCTCCAAGCCATTTATATGATAATTCATCATAGGAGAGTCTTATGCTGCTGCTATAGGATGATCTTTCCTTCAACTAATTTCCTATTTTTCTGCTATAAAACTGCCAGAAGACTTTGGTGAATGGCAGATGGATATTCAATTAAGAACTTGTACCAGGAGCTTAGAAAATTGCTTCTGAGTAAAAAGCAGATGAATTTAGGCATGCTGCTCGTGGTCAGTTTGATTCTGGGGTACTGCCTGATTTCTGGAATTCCTTCAGTGCACCATCGGTGACTAAGGCTGATCTGATCAAACAAACAAATTGATCAAAACACAACAGATTTTTACTTCCTGCTGGTTCCTCAAATAATTTAAAGTTGAAGTACTGCTGGCCTGTACAACTTCTCTATAAAGTGTAAAGACTCTGTCATGTTGCATATATAAAGCACTTGGGACTTGTGGTTTTGCATTAGAAATAGTAAAAGATCATTCTCCGCAACAGAGCGTTTTATGAGGCATTTGCTTTGTGTGACTCCCTTAACCAAAGAAACAGAAGGAGTAGAAAAAACATGATTTTTAGCACTATCTTGGGATCACACTGAGATTTTCTAACATTTCCCTTGCTTTTTTTGCATTTGCAAAACTGCTATGATGAGGAAAGATATGTTGATCTTACCTACCAGAAGGAAAGAATTCAAAGCAACATGGATTCTTTCTCTGCCCCCTTGGCTCGCTTACAGTCCCCTCCAAGAGCATTTGGGATCCTTACCCTTCATCCAGGAGTCCAGCTGTGTCCTTTGGGACACCTTGGTTGTCTTCCCCAGTGTCCCTAGGCTCAGACCAGGGCTTCAGAGAGTGGATGAGAACGTGCAGGTGATGCATATTCTA
>NW_010576394.1:195028-220390 GCF_000705375.1 Tinamus guttatus | reverse complement strand
AGAACTTGGCTTGCTTACCTAATTTCTATATTAAAGGGCTCTCAATTCTAAATACTTTTCTGCATTTTTTAGGCTTTTTTATTCATGTTAAATTTGTGTTGCAGCTTTAAGATATAGATATAACTAAATGCTAAAAGAGTGTTACACTGAGAAGACGACTCTTCCTGCATATTGATTGTGAAGGGGTAATTAGCACTGTGAGGGGAGCAGCCCTCCAGCCAGACTGACAGGGATCAAGGTAATTCATTTCTTACAAGATACTGCACATCTCACAGCCTTAGATCCATAGGGAACTGTCCGTGATGGCTTGGAGAAAAGTGGCAAGCTCATATTGAGACTGCCGAGGAGAAAAAAAACACTGTAATGAGAAGCAGTTACACACGAACAGTTCCTTATTTGCTCAGTTGCGTTTTCCATTCCATACCCTCCCCCCGTTTTTTTCCCCCCCCCTTTCTTTTTAGGTACACTTGTTTTATTTTTTTTTTAATCAGATTTTATTTATTTATTTATTTATTGAGTCAAGTGTGTTTTCAGAAAAAGCATGCCAGACTTTATTTCTTAGAACAAGTAGGGAATTGGTGTTACAAAATACACATAGCGGTTTTCAACTTACAAGACTCATGGGATATCCTTTCTGTATTAACAAAGGAAGGTAATAAATATACTTGTAATGAATTTCCTTTTGCAGACTGGACAGTTTTACTGATATACAATGCAAATATCCTTTGAAATGCTGTATGAAAAGGCCTGGAAGCTTTTGCATTCTTCAAAGGAAGTTTTCTTTTTTAAAATGTCAGAAATGTCAGGTTCTCCTTTCACTGACTTGTCAAAGGATTCCCTGAATAACTTAAAAATATTCATTTAAGAGACCTCTTAGGCAGCAGTTAGTAAGATGGCACTGCTGAATCCTGAAGGATTTCCCGAAAAACAGTGGAAGACCCTGGCACGTGCGTGTTCTCTATCGAAGTCCTGTTGTCTCAGTGAGGTTACTTGCACTCACAGACTGCTTCGTATCTCTCCAGGCTGGGCAGCAAAGAGATCTCTTAAGAAGTTTGTTTAGAAGCATGAGACGGACTTCAGAATTGCCACCAGCACAAATCTGTCTGGTTCCCCTTTGTATCTCACTTGGGGAAAACTTCTTTGTTGACATTGATGGTGAACGTTGTAGTTTAGTTTATTTAACTAGGCATGTGTTTAACTAAACCTTCAGAAGGGCTCTAGTTTTTCAGATAGGATTTGTGTTTCGAGGTGCAAGCTGAGGGTAAAATGCTGTTTCTGTGAATTCTGTGCACACGATGCAAATATTCCTTGGTCCTTTTAGTATTTAAATTTGGTACATGTCGTAAGTGGTTCTTAACAGCATTTAAATTCCTTTAATTTTGTATATTGATCACAAGACCTTTCTTCCTGCTCCATGGGGAGATGACACTGGGATTGCAGGATTAATGAGGCTAACCTGGGGCCTCGCCTGGGCAGTAACTGCAGCAAAGGCAAGGGAGGCTTGAACAAACTCTTGGTACTTCTCTCTTCTTTCAGAAATTTTAATATAGATGAAGACTGTCACAGGCTCAATTAGGGGCCTCCCTTATCAGGGTTTTATTCTTTGGGGCGAGGGACAGTTTGCCATCTGCAGCCTTCTTCACTTTACTGAACTGCACGACAGGGTTTGAACCAAGAGCAGGACTTCTGCAGGCTCTTTATGAAAGAAAACCTTGTGGGTGTCTTTGCACAGCAAACCCACAAATGGATTTTTTTCCATATGTCAACATAGTTAGAACACAGAAAATTTTGTGAAACAGATTTTTATAGTACATACAACGCTTTTTTTTCACACACTGTTATATTTGATCTGGACTTCAAAACGACTTTTTGATTCAAAAGGGGAAATGTTTATGAGCTCCATAAATGCAAAATGTTAAATGCTAGATTTTAAATGCTGATTTATACTGAATGACATAAAATGCTGGGTATCTCTATGGGGGCTGTAACTTTAATATGTTCTTTTGGTTGGGTGAGTTTCTTAGGGCTTTTTTGTTCCAGAGCAACGTTAGCAGAGCCCTATCAGAGCGGAGGATTATTGTCCGGCAGCGCGTTGCCCCAGCTGTGAGCAGCCATTTAGCTAGAGCTGGATGTTCGGTAACTTATCATAGTATTCACTGGTGTTGATATAACTTGACATAATTTAGAAAGTTTCCATAGAAAGAAAAAAGTTTCCATAGAAAACTGATTTCAGCAAACATGCTAGTCTTACTTCAAATCAAAATTGTCCTTGACACGTTGAACTGAATCAAAAGGCCATTATCACAGGGTCATGATACTACTGCTAAATATGGATTCATTTTCTGGCCTTAGACTTTTAAGTATGGAAAGCTATTTTTAGGGGAGCGTTTGGGTAGAATATAAATTAAGGTTATAATGTTGTTTTAATCATGCAGGTAATTTTAAACATCCCAGTGAAGGTTCTTTGTATTCTCTTAACCTCTCTTATTTTAAATCAATATATAAATCCGTGATGGCAGGATGAACTTGCAGCTGAACTCCATATCTGAATGTCCTCAAACATCAGGACTATCCCAGATCTCAGGCCTATTTTGCATGTTTCCAAATAAATTTTATTTTTAGAGTGGTGTTTATGGCAGAGGAATCAGAATGCCTACCAATATAAAGTTTGAATTGCTTACAGCTTACATAGAATGGCATGATATAACTAGGCTTATATCAGTATTGTCCTTTGTACTCTTTATATGCAGCCCACTATGTAACTACCTTTATTTTTTCACTGAGTTGCTGGTGGGGAGGACAGTAGTTACAAATTTGGAGTGAGGCGTGAGCTCCGGGCTCCGCAGTCCAGCACTGCTTTTGGTAAGAGGGATCCAGACAGGCCTGGACCTCTCCTGCCATTGAAATCTAGCTCCAGACCCCACTCCTGTATCTTGAGGCCCTGTATAATGGCATTGCTAGAATTTCCTGACTCTGTTGTTGCCATACTAGTATTTGCAAGAAACCTTCAGGAGTAAAATGAATTATTTTAGGTTTATAGCTAAGACTGCAGCCTTTCTGGAACACAGAATTAAGAAAAATGTATCCCACTATCTCTCCACGGATGGGATAAAATAAATTAATTTTGCTACCTTGTACTCTTGAGCATCGGAAAGCTAAAGTCTACTTAGGTGTTTTTGAATGTGCTTGCCTACTTTTGAAAAAAAAATGACTATATTTTGAATCATACCTGTTCCATCTCTGATTTTCTTCCCTTTTTTTTTTTTTTTTTCCCCCTGTGTGTAGTCATATGACAACTTACTTTAAAAAGGCTTTTTAAGGAATATTTTTGGGAAGAGGGACTCTAAAGTGATTAATTTTTCTCTCCAGTAACTTTTAGAGGATTTTAAGGAGTCCAGCCTTGCAGGATTTGAGTTAACCCTTGTAAGTATGTTACCCCAGCTAGGTACCTAAACTTGACTCCATTTGACTTGGCCAGAGTAGTTGTCTCGTTAATTTTAGTCTTGCTAATGACAATACTGCAACTGTGTTGTAGCTGAATTCCTCATTATGGCTTAAAAGGCTGGTGGTGTTTGATTTACATGGTGAATACTAATAATATTTATTGTTTTAATACTTATGGCTGTTTGTATCCTTATTCCACATTTAGCCTGTCTGTTAACCTCAGTACTTGGAGGATTAGATGGTAACTTAGTAGTGCTAACAAAATCTTCTTTATAATCTGCTGATCAGTGTTCAGAAGAAAGGCAGATTGTGTAAGCATTTGTGGCTCTTGAGAAATCTAAACAAAGTGAAATTAAAAACCTTATGCTAATAATTGCATTCCTTTGTTTAAGCTGTTCCTTGAATTCAGTAAAGTAGAACTACTGCTGTCTTTGTTAATACCATTAAGCGCTGACACGCACGCACCGGAGGGGCCACTGGAGATGAGATCTGGAGTCCTTCAAGCCTGGGTAGCTCATGCAAACACAAGAGTTGGCATCTGCAGTACCTTGGGATGCAGAAGGATCTCTGATACCCATGAAGCTCATGATCCTCTATTGGTGGAAATTAACTTAACTCCATTAAAAACAGTGGAGATTCGGTGATTCGTTTCACCAGAGAATCAGTCCTTAGGTATGTGCATTTTTAAATGAAAATCCATGAGGAAAGATCTTTGTGCATGTGGTTTCTGAGTCATTCAAGTAATGTTCCTTGCCAGTGTTTGTGCAAGAGCTAAGCCTGTACTATTGGCAAAAAAGCAGCATTTATCTGCAGGCTGCGTGGTGTTAATGAAAAGTGCTGGCTTTTGCTTAGTGGGGTATTAATAACCATGTAAATATGAGCTTGTAAAATGTCTCATGTTAGAAATGCATTGAAACAGGAGCTGGGTATTACTTGTCATATCTTCTGAAGGGAGCCATATAGACATAAGTAAGTATATTTTATAGAACTAAACAGCAGCTGAGTGCAAAGATACTGAGATAAAAAGGGGTAAGCTTATCCCCTTGACTTATTCGAATCAGAGCCTAGAATAATTCACACCATTTTCCTATCCCTTTTGTGAATTCAGCCCCCTGAGCACGAACAAACTCTTCCAGGACAGACCTGCTTGTTCACTTGCTTTGTAAGTGCAGTGGCCATGAGAAGGCAGCAGTTGGCAGGGAGGAGAGGAGCATTTCCAGGGCAGAAGTGTTACTGGGGAGCTCCATTACTAGGGAGCAGGACAGAGCGTGGAGGTGCTCAGGACTCCTTAGTGTGACTGTGCCATTGTTTGTAATGCACAGGAATACAGAAAATAGCACATCTCCTATTTTTCTAGTATAGAAAAAGGGTAATCATACACTGGGAAGCTTGCACTGTTTTTGCTATCTAGATATCCAAGCTCGGAATCTGCAGAGAAACATAAACTCAGCTCAGGGGAGTGATTGGATGTTCGGGTGCTTGGGGCCTGTGGACGATACCCTTAAGAAGCTGGACAGTATATTCTGCGAGGCCTTTACTGTTTAAGGCTATTTCCAGACTGAACACTGTATTTGGGTCTCCCACTAACTTTAATAGACTTTTTACATGATTTTGAAATATTTATTTTTTTAAAAAAATAAGGATTTATCCAAAGAGTAACATAAATATGGGGAGTTTTATTATTCTTTAAGGAAGAAAGACCTGTCCACATTCTGCAATCTGAAGCTGGCTTTCACAGTGCGTTTAGTTCTTGGGGGAAATACAGCATGACAAGTAACTTCAGCTGCAGTTGTGTTTGCTTACTACACACTGCCTTCTGACAGTTATTTGCAAATAATTTTTTTTATATTCACTGTTCAGTATTTTTATGCTGCTTGTTGAGCAACGTTGTTTCATGTTAGCTGCTTCAAAGCCTTAGCTTTTCTTAGAGCTAGTTATATGATTAGTTGCTGTCTCTGAAGTTACAACTTACTAGAGAACTTCAAGAAAATCCCAATATTTTACATTGATTCTGTCTTCTTAGAAGAATAGGCCCCAGGTGTAAAGCTCTTAAAAGATGTGCTCTTGTGCAACTGCATTCTCGTCATCTGAAAACGCATTGGTGTGTGCTGAGCCAAGTGGTACCCACGGTGCTTGTACTGGGCCCGTTTGACCACCAGTTTAGAAAGGATCAGTTTTGCTGTAAACGCTGGCAATGTATTGACTTTGGTTCCTACACCACTATTGGTATAAGAAATGGTCACATTACTGTAATGGAAAGTTAATATCCACCCTCAGAGCTCTCTTGAAGGCTGCAAGGTGCAGTTCAGATGCTCTTGCCGAGGCGTGTGTTCGATCAGCTGCTCCCTGTGAACACTGTGAAGCAATTTCAGTAACTGCAAGTAGTAAGAAAATTTCTGTCAGCCTGACTGTGGAATCCCATTTGTTTAAAAAAAAATCCCTTAAATTGAAAGAGGATATACTAAATATTTCAAGGCATTTGTTTTTACATTCTCTGCTTGTATGTGCACTTATAATGTAAAAGCTCTTTCCTGTTCATCTCTGGTGTTATCTCTAGTTTTAATATTAAGCATTTTGCTATCTTGGCAGTGTGTTTTTTTTGCTTTTGTACAGAAAGGAAATAAGTAATGGGAATATCATAGGTTGTATATAAGAATATACAACTAGGAAGATGCAATGTTACTACTTTTGCTTTCCCTATTATTAATTTTATTATGATTTAGAAAGCTAGACAGTCATGTTCATAATATAAACTTGCTAGTGTGATGCAGTTCAAATACTGTGGTAGGTATATGTAGATATTTTCTCTACATACATGAGAATTCAGTCCTTTTACTTTGAAATATTATGTATACTTTATGTAAAGATGTTTTCAATGTTTGTGGTTTCTCTCCATTGGACCACAGCAGTTCAAGTTAGTGAGAAATGAGTAATTGCTTTAGACATTTAAACTTTCATACAGCTTATGTACTAACCTGAACAAAATATTATTCAAAAGGGCTAGTAGATATAGAACTCCAGTGGTAATACTTTATAGAAAAAAGGGTACTAGAATGAAAGTTACTTAGGCTTTTCAAATAGTGATAAGGATGTAAACACTCTGCCAGAAATAGATTGAAGAAAGAAATTAGATGATTTTGAAAGTATGCAACTGATTCCCTAAAGATCTCAACAGCTGGGGAGCAGAAGATACGGAGGATGAACATGCTGTTAAATGAAGAAAATAGTCCTTTTTCACTGATGTTATTTGTTTTTGCTGCATATCTTGAATATTTCTTTTTTAAAATTCATCAGTTCTGTTATATAGGAGTAAATTAATGCTGCAGGTTAAAATACTGTCAATCTGCACTGTAAGTAGTACAATTTATAAATTGCTCTTACAGAACTCCTTTTTTTTTTTTCATGAGCGTGATGATAATGGATTGACAGCATTAAAAATCATTAAAATAATGTTGTTTCGTAAGTAACCAAAGACCATAAAAAGTATTACAGCAGTTCAGAAGATGAGACATTTATTTGCTTTTCTGCATACTACTACTAAGGTCTAAATTTTGCTCCTATGGTTTATGCCTAACACTGCAACAGGCATCATGTGAATGTGGGGATACTGGTTCCTGAAACTCCCTGAAGTTCCAAGGAGTCCATAAGCACATATATGTAAAAAATGCTCTGATAAACTGAGGTCACAAAGAACATGATTTCTAAGAGTTCATAAGTAACCACTGTTTTGTTTTCTGTCACTTTCATTACAGACTGACAAGAAAGAAAGAAGTAACGCCCTAAATGTTGCAATAGACAGTATGTGCAAGAAGACAAGAGACCTTCGCAGACAGGTAAAGAACTTAAGAAACCAAAAAGATATTAAAAGAGATTTAAAAGAGGTTTGTCTAAATTACTGTTTTTAGCTTTCACAGTACCATTATTTAAAAATGAATTCCTCTATATTAATTCCTCTATATTAAGGAAATACTGAGGAATAACACTGTTCCACAGAATAAACATATCCCAATTTTCAAAACTATGGGGAAAAACTCTTCTCAAGTGGGATACTGGCTGAATGTTTTTATATACGTAAGCAAAACTCTTCATGTAGACATATGTAAGACAGCGTATGCATAAATATTTATGTATTTTATATACACATTTATTTCTATATTAAATACATGTTTATGTATACAGACATATATTTAATTTATATGTATATGAATTTAGAAATATAAGTTTATTTCTAAATAACCTAAAAATATAAACATTTAGAAATATACCTGTGACATACTTTTAAAAACTAGATTAATTTAAGAAGCCTGAGAGGAGTTCTGATCAATATGTACAAGTACCTGAGGGAAGAATATGAAGAGGATGGGGCCAAACGCTTCTCCATGGTGGTCAGTGACAGGACAAGGGGTAATGGGTGCAAGTGGGAACACAGCAAGTTCCATCTCCATGTGAGGAAGGACTTCTTTCCTGTGAGGGTGACAGAGCCCTGGCACAGGCTGCCCAGAGAGGTTGTGGAGTCTCCTTCTCTGGAGATCTTCAAAACCCACCTGGATGCCACCCTGTGCACCGTGCTCTAGGTGACCCTGCTGGAGCAGGGGGTTGGACTAGATGATCTCTAGAGGTCCCTTCCAACCTCAACCATTTTGGGATTCTGTGCATTTAGATTTAAATAGTTTGAATCGTCTTTCACTTCAGTATTCAATATGTGTCTGATTCTGTACCATCGTGGGAACTCATACAACACAGAAAGGTCCTTAGAATATCTACTCCACTTTCCCCAGCTGTTATGCATCCCAGTATACTAAAACTTATAGACGTGGACTAAAGCCCCCAGAAGCAGCATGCTACAGAAGGTGAGCAGTAGACATTAGCTGTGGTTAGGTCCTTGCAGTGGCAACGAGCATGTCTGAGAAAAGTTGCAAATGATGTTGAAGTATGTAACAGGTTAGGAAGGAGAACTAGCACTTCCAGCCAGGCTGCCCCAACCAACCCTCTGACAATTACGGCCACAGAGGACCTGGCTACACTTTGCCTTCAGCCCATCTCTAATTGTGGCTAGTGGTCAGTTCTCTGCTGGGAGAATATCCCCGCCAGCCTCCTGCGTTGTCCTACAGGGTAGTTTATGCATCAAGGTGATGGAGAATTTTCTTCCCTCCTCCCATAATCAGCCAAGAGAAGCCTTGAAGGATAAAAAAAATGTTTACAACTAGCTACTGAGTTTGCCCTCATGTTCTGTCAGAAATGTTTGATCAGATGCCTGGCGACTTGCATCACAAACTTAGTCTGTCTAGGAACTCTCCCATTCTCCCATACGGTCCATGAATTTATTAAAGACTATCTTCAAGTTTCTTGACTCACTAAGTTTGAAAATCCCTTCAACAACTTAATTCCTAGGTTTTACATAAATCTTTTAAAAAAATTTCAGGCTGAGTGGTTTTATGCCCAATTCATAGTCAATCTAGGATCACTAGTTTTCTTTAAACAGAGTAGTTCTTTTTGATTTCTCCATATTTTCTTCAGGAAACTATTTTTGAGAAGCATTTTATCTACTCCCTCCAATTCTATGTTCATACACGTGAACTGCCCAGGAATTGTTTTAAGAAGACTTCTTTCTGTGTATCTTAATCCTAGGAAACATGAAATTTTGAGTTTGGTATCAATACCTGCAGGTATTGATATCAAATCCTGGCTATTCAACAGCTGCATCTCTGTGGTTTTACTAACAACAACAAAAAGTTATTTGCTTTATTCTTGTTGTTTTGTTTTGTTGTAAAGGGCTGGGGGGAAGGAATCCTGGGATGCCATGTGTTGTGCCATAACTGGTGTTATGCCAGGTGTCTATAGCAGACGCAGGGCCGTAGCGCGTGCGATGTGCTCCGCCAAAGCGGATTGAAGGTGAAACGTTACAGGGTTACACTGCGAAACCTCACCGGGGGGGCACGCAGCATCCAAAACCAGCGCAGAGGCACCAGACCCCTCACCCGGTGAGCAAAGGCGCCTGCCTGTGCCTGGCAACACTTGAAGGCAAAACTGGGCATCTCCTCTAAGGAGAGTATTTTCTGGAGGTTTCAAAAATCACCTTTTTTTTTTTTTTTCCCCAGACAAAAAGATATGTATTCACTTGAGGAAACTGGGCCGCATTTCTAGGGGTTTTCAACTGTTTTGTTTTGATTTGCTTTATTGTTTCTGTTGTGCCAGAGGTGTGCACATCATTTCTGTGTACAGCTTTATGTAGATACTACCTTGCTTAGTAAAGTTGAATGAATGTTAAGGAATCAGTTACCTTTCCTTTCCAATTACTAAATCTCTGATAAATTATCAAAGTCAATTCTTCCCTCCTACTCGTTTTTCAGTGTACTCTGAATAATCTGCACAGATGTTTCTTCTGTAGTTGTTACACTTATTATTCTCAAAGATACTCTAATATTTGTATGCGGTTTCTTCGTCATGAATAACATGAACACAAAGATAATTGCATTTCTCTGGACCCTTTGAAATGGAAAAGAGATTCCTTACCAACAATAATACTTTTTTTTCTATTTTTTTTTATTTGTGGGATTCTTTAATATCAAAACAAAAACTTAAGATTTCTACTTCAGTAGCAGTCTGTTCTAGAGGCAGGAATATAACCTTGCACTTTAAAAATTAAACATGCCAGAAATCATCCTTCCTCTGCTTGTCTTTCACTTATAAATACCATATTTTAATTTCCCTGGTGTTGGCTGCAAGTATTTTTAGTGCTGTTCCTTACTGACTGTTTATGTGTCTACTCTATCACCACTTAGTTTCTAGCATTCTGCTTTGGAGGTGGCCAGAAAGAGAGGAATGGAAAAAATGACCACTATGAGCGATGAGTAGAAATTGGTACCACTTCACATAATTCATCTTTTATCTTTTTCCTCTCCTTGTTTTACACTGCACTGCTCCATTCTTTCAGGCTACATGAGCCATCTTTTCAAAATCTCAGCTTCATGTATTCCTTAGGAAAGCTGAAATATGAAGATATTTCAAACTTGTTTGTAGTCACTAAAGGCACAGCACTTTTTTCTGAAGAAGCAGCAGTAAAATGTTTCGCTGTTGAACTGCAGGAGAGAAGATTTCTTACAATGAAATAATAACGATAATTTATATGTGAAAAGTTAATTAAAGCAAGCAAACCAGCCTGATAGGAGATAAAATTAGGCTGCAGGTTTGAAAATTGGATGCCTCATTCTCACCACAAATGTGAGGTAGGTCATTGCAGTTTCTAAAAGAAGACTGCACAAGTTCAACAGTCCGGGTTTTGCAGAACCCAGAAGCATTTCTCTGGGAGATAATGAAACATCAGCCATGGATAAAAAGGTTCCAGTTTTTTTGTTGATGATTACTGTAATTACATTGGGCAAGTTCACTACATTGCTCTCTGTACAATGAGCAGTAAGGTAAATGGAAAATTTTATGTTAATTTTTGGCAGGCAAGTATGACTATTTTCTTCCATTGAACTTCTCCTACTTAGAAATTTTAATAGCAAACCTAGGAAGATTGAAGACTCCAAGTATTTTATTCCTGGTAGTGAAACCTTTTAGTATCTCCTCCTTTCTCATTTTTGAAGTTGCAGAATGGATAAAGCTAGGACTGTGGACGTGTAAGGGTCCCCTTCTGAATGAGATCTAAAACGTCTGCCTTTGCCAGTCACTCAGGAGAGCACGTGTCTAGTATATCCTAATGCAGGAGATGCAGTCGGAAGACAAAACCATTCCAGACTTACCAGAACATCCTGGGAAGCTTGTTTGTCCCCACCGCTGGGGGAGTCAACAGGAGTTGGCTTTAGATGGTGAAGCTAGTGGTAGAGTTTGTATCCAAACTTTGAGCATCACACATTTCTCTACTGGGTTTCTGCTGTGTGTGTTTACTGCCCTTTCTATAAGGTCCGCAGCACCAAGAAGATTTTGTTGCCTTGCATTTTTCTAGCTGCAGGAGTGCTGAAACTCTAGGGACTTTTCATGAAGATATTTTGGAGCAAAACACTGAGTGAAAAACCTTCCTTTGGTAACAAACCTCTCAGGCATGGAAGAGTTCAGCATTTTTTTGTGATCTTTTCTGCTGTAGTTAATAACTTAAATATTATAAGAAACAAATAGGGTTTTTTTTTTTAGAGAGAATTTGATGAACTTGACAATGTTTGTTACCTGGCATGAACGTGGTTACCTGAAGTTGTGGTGCCTTTTCTGTAGTGTTCTAGGATTAGAACAAAGTATTTTCATGTGTTGGTTTAGGCATGGGAGATATCCTCTAAGTGGAGTAATTTCCAATGATCAGTTATAAGCGTACATTAAATCTAATTTAAGAGAGCTAATTGTAACAGAATGTTACACTTTAATAATTTAGGCAAGAAATTCAAGAACAATTAATGCAAATAGAGAAAATTGAACATCAGACTCATTTATTATTCTCCTTGCTCTATTAGTCTATTATCAGATGGCCTAATGCGTAATCTCATTGGTGTAATTACCATGAAGGCTACCATTTAGCTAATCAAAATGTATCATTCTTTTTTCCAACATGATAGAAAACACTTGGGTAATTTTGCAATTATGAAAACATGTGGAGTATTTTGTTTATGAATATAAACATAATTTAATAGCCTTCTCCCTTGGCATCTGGACTTCAAGAGAAAATGCCTGAGAGACAAAACTAGATTTGGCCTAATAGTGATTTTTTATATGGGAAAAGAATTTAAGTAGCCCAGTCTATTCATCAAAGCACATGAACATTTGTCTGGCTCCTTTGGCTGTCTAATACCTGTTTTAAGTGTCTTATATGTAAGACACTTATACTCACAGAAACATACAAACATGCATATTTAGATAATGGTATATTAAAACTGTCACAAAAATTAAATTCTCTTTTTTTTTGTAAAGCAGATAAATTGTAACTTCTGTAAGTTTCAGTTACATCCTGCAAATGATGTGAGAATACAGTGGGTGTACGATTATATGTTATAATAATACAAATAGATTATAATGGTATCATGAAAGATAAGAATGTTTTTCAATAAGTAGCCCAATTAGCTGATACTAACATATTGCTTTCTTTGGCAGCTTCGTAAAGCCATCATAGATCACATCTCGGACTCCTTCTTAGATACCACTGTTCCACTTCTGGTTCTTATTGAAGCTGCTAAGAAAGGAAGAGAAAAAGAAATGAAGGAATATGCTGCTATATTTCGAGAGCACACCAGCAGGCTTGTGGAGGTATGTTTTATGGAGTTGCACTTTTATTGAATGTGTGGTATAAGAAACATCCCACTGCATGTTTCCTTTGGTTTCTGACAAGGTAAAAGACTCAAGTCTGCCACTTCTGCAAATACTATATTAATGGCCTTATTTAATAGTAAGCATACTCCATTTTTTACCTTCTGCTTAATGGTAAGACAAAGGAGTTTGCAGTAAGGGCATTTATAAAGCATTTCACTGCATAGGAATTAGGTGGGTGGGAGGCCAAATTCTGCCCTGAGGGATGAGCATAGGCCTCTCCACAGCGAAGGTCTGGGAGTCTGCAGGGAGCACATGCCTCGACGGAGCAATAGCTCCAAGTTACAGAACACTACTACTGCTGCTGTTTGATACACCGGGTCAGGGTTAGTTGTTTGTCAGCTTCTGTAGCTTTGAAAGCCTGTAGCCTGCAGAGTAATATGCTGTAGAGGAAATGGTGCTGTGACAGAGCTGAAAGCTATGAATCCTCTATGGGAATTCTGAATCCCAGAGTTCTGGAAACACAGGTCCTTGAGAGGCCAAAAGCATGCTGCCATGTGTGCCAGATAAATGTATTTGCGTACATTGTAGAATAATTATTTCTCAAGGATATTCTTTCTTATTACACAGCAATGCAAAAATGGAATTTCTTGGGGATGTTTAGAGTTTGATGGACTGACAGGCCTGCAAATATGAATAAATATTCACTGCTCTACACAGGGTCATTCACACTGGAGCTTGAAACTCCACTGGAATGCCAAAATTGTTCACAGGAATGTTAGCTCATGCATCTCATGTAAGGAATGTGTTGTTAATTTTTGTTTCTTTTTAAAGCCTTTAGTGCTTTTGTGTGCAATGGCAGTAGTACAAAATGGGAAAAATCAATGATTTCGCTCTGTGGCTGAAAACTGTTTGTCTCAGAATTTTATTGTTAATCTTGAGTGATCTACAGATAATGAAAAATAAATAGAAAACCAGATGGCTAAAGTAGAAGTACGGTATTGCATTTATGTTTCTCTTCATGCTCCTGCAGTTACAGTATGATATTAGTTATTCTCTAATTTACAAGACTGTCTCATTTGGACTGTGCTGCAAAATCACATGGAAACTACAACACAAACTCAAGATTTTAGAAGAGATTTCAGATTTTTATTACTGAGACTAAAACAGATTGAAGCGGCTAGATTTTCAGAAAGAACAGTTGATCTCTAAAGATCAGACAATTTTACTGTGTTTGGATTTGAGCCCAGATCAGCTGAAATACCCAAATCATTAGTCAGTTTGCAAAACATACACCTAAGAATCCAACATTGATTTTCCTTTATAGTCTTGAATTTATTTCTGAAATGCACAGAGTAGGTGGACATCAGTATGGGTCTGTGCTTAAGGGAGTGATAGCTGCAGAGTTACAGTGCCTGAAAAGATCTACAGGGATGTGAAGCAGCTGTCTGTGAACATAAGAGTGCCCAGAAGGTAGCTGTCTGTAGTGATGTGGGAAAAATTATAGGGAAGTTTTGCAATTCTACCATATTTATTCCCTCTTTAAAAAAATACAAATTTTTAGTAACATAGTTTAAGTAACTTGCTTTTCAGAGACACACACACAGAGGGCCATCTCCTACTGTAGAATTATTTGTTCCAAATCATCACTTTAGTGCTGCTTATATATTATGCTGCCACTGAAAATGAACATAAAATAAAATTGAAAGTACTTTCTGACTCACTAGAACTGAAATTCTGAAATTGAAAATTTAGGTAGCTTACACTGGTTAACGAATTTACTTAATCAAGAACTGGACTGATAATATACAGAAGCTATCATGTACTAGCCTATTATAAGTAAAACAAAACAAAAATGAAAAAAACGCTAACAGCTAAGTAAGGGACCTCAAAAGGACTTTTCCATACAAACAGATAGATCTGATTTTTAAGAAAAAGAGCAGTCATTTCCAAAAGCACTAGCTAAGAAAAAGGCAAAAGAATTACAGCAACTGTTTTGTGGAAAAGAATAACAAAAATTCAATTGATAAAAATGGAATAGCATTTAAATACATTAAAGGTATAAGTTGGAAGCATGTTTTTGTTTTGAGGGCCTTTAAATCTTAAAGCAGAATATGCATGTATTTTTTTTTTAATTGGCAGTAATAGGGCACTGTGTTGTTGCTTTAATTTGTCAAAGAATAGAACAGATGAGTAGATTTAGGTCTCTGCAGTCCTGGCTTTCACCAATGTAACCCATACTTGAGAATTCCGTAGTGGCACACATATATGCATCTTGTTTCCAATTGAAAATGGTGTCCAGAATAAAAGATATTCCATAGAAATCAGAAATACCTAAAAGTACTCCAAAAGGAGTGGGAATGGAAGTACACAACGCAGTGTCAGGTCTGCTATCTGTAAGATTTTTGACTTGGATGACAGGTTAATTCCAGGTCCTATACAAAATATCCAAAGTTTATGGGAAAATAATAATTCTGGTTCTCACTTGATAGGAGAGTTCTTAAATGGTAGTTGTAATTTCCATGTTGGCAGGGGAGGCTTCACATTCTTGTCTGTATTTTTTTCATTCCTTTGTTATTTACAGTTAATTATTATAAAACAAAGCGAACAAAGCTCCTTACAGTTGGCAGGTGACAAAATACAAAGCTGGAAAGATAGTCATGTATATCAGTGCAGAATTATGCTTGATTTTCTCTCCAAATGAGAATGACAAGTATTGAAGTTGAAGATCACAGGCAGAAATGCCTGGCTAGGGGATGCTAACAGAAATCATAGTTTAATATAAAATATTATAAAGGCTAAATACTCACAAAAAATTATTGTAAAAAAAATAGCATAAGACAGTCACTAGGCGAGAGGAGGCTGGTTAATGAGGTAGATGAGACACCAAACAATTTTACTGTAAATAGGAAGGCACTTTTACTGTCCATGTGTATTTATCACAAATTTGCCAGCTTCGCATCCAGGGAGCCCAGATGTGAGCTCTGAATGTTAAAGAGCAGTGATGCAAGCCAGCCAGTGCATGTTGGTAAATACAAAATATCTTGTTTCCCAGAAGCAAAAAGCTTTTTGTTTTGTCAGTTGCAAATAGCCTTTACAGAACAGGGGACACAGTGAAGCTGCTCACAAGAACTGCAACCTGAAAGCCAACTCAGATGCTGGTCATCCCCAGCACGCAGGGACTGCTTTCTCTCTTGGACAGCAAAAACTAAGAAAGAACATTTACATTTTCACTGTCCTTTGTTGTTGAATATAAAACAGATCGGGCATAGATCTGAGTCTACGTAAGCTTCCATAACATTCTGCCATAAAGGATTTTAAAAGTATTATCTGTGAAACTCTCACTGGATTGTTTCACTGGATGCCCCTATGTTCTTGTGCTGCGAGAGAGAGACACCAGTCCTCTCTGTGCCAGTCATACTGCTCTGTCATGTCCTCCTTCAACTGTCTTTTTCTGATTGAAAAGCAGATCTTTTAGTTGTTGCTTGTTTGGAAGCCACAAAAGGACCTTGCTGCTTTCTCTGTACATTTCCCAGCTCTCCCATATTGTTCATGGGGTGGTAGGTCAGAACAGTGTATGTGACGGAAGATATGGGGAAATCATGGATTTACAGAGTGCCTCCAGGTGTTCTCTGTTCCTTATCTGTTTAATTCGTAGGCATGCCGAACTCTATTCTCAGATCACCCATGAGCACTAATCTGCAACTTTCATTGAACTTTTTATCATTACCAAATTTGACTCCTCAGAAGTACTAATCACCTCCTAGTCCATCTTGCACATGTAATGCTAGATCTTTTTTCCAAAATAACTCACCTCATATTTATCTAGACTGAATTTCATCTTCTACGTTATCGTCTAGTCATCTAGTATCACTGCTCTGTCATCACTGAGAAATCCCTTTGAGAGGGAGTTTTTCAGTTGCTTCAGTGTATAGAAACAGGTCTGCTGATTTCTGGTAGCTCTTTCTAAAGATGTTTGTGGCATAAGAAAGCCATTTCCTTTTTATCCTATAACTTTTTGCTCTTAAAGATAAGTACTGTGAAATCAGCTGTATGATGCTGTTTGACAAAGCTTAATTACCTCCAAACTGAGGAAACAATTTTAAAAAAATGCAATTTTCCTTGATCCAGTCTAGACTTCATTTTAAGTGTCATCTTTAAAAAATAGTGTTTCCACTCTGTACTGTAGTATGCTGTTCTAGCATATTGAGCTATATCTAGCATATTGAACATATTGAGAGACTAAAGAACAACATTGTTCAGCTGGGATGATAATGCTAGTGTAGTACCAATAATGAATTTGATAATATCAATTCAAAAACAAATGGGATAAAATGTATTGTTCTAACAAAGGACAATATTGTGCTCTCAAAATCATTGGTGAGCCTTAATTTGTATCAGCATTGTTTCACTGTGTATTCCAATATGTGCTTCGTAAATATTAATATATACTTTGATATTCTGTGATTCTGAGTCAGCTGTAAATGTTGCTGTTACTATTGTATTGATAAAATAGTTTCATTTCTTCTGAATAGCTAACTTGCTTACAGAAGTCTTAAGTTAAACGTCTGAATCTAGATCAAAGACTTATATACTTATATACTTATTCAAATCTCCAGTTGCCCAGATCTGATTTTATAGTGTAGCAGCATTCAGGTCCATGGGTGAAAGACAATGCAATGATTTGGATAGGAATGGGATATAACTGCACTTTAAGTAAAACAAACCACCAATATTTATGCTATTTCTAATTTAAGCATTCCCTTAAGCATTCTAAGTTAAGCATTCAGTTCATTTTAAAACAAGTTATAAAACTATCCCCCCCTCTTGCCACAATATATGCCAGTATTAGCTTGTGGTGGTGGTTGGTTTTTTTAATCCTGTTTTGAGGAAGTCCATTAGGTATCCCGAGATAGATAAAGTGTATTGGTCTTTTTAAAATAAAAAAGACTGTTTATGCCATTTACTTTTATCTCAAGAGGAAAACTCCCCAAGCATGATTTGTCCTGTTTATATTAAGTGCCTCTCTGCCTCCTTTGACTGAATGACTACTGTAGACTGAATGTCTAATTTTCAAATAGCTCAAGTGAGGTGATGAGTATTTGTCTTTTCTGAGTGTTATGTTACGTTTTCTTGTGCTCCACAGAGCTTTTAAAATAGTTAGTCTTCAGGGCATTTTTTGTATCTGTTTTTGAAAAACTGAAGCTGTCTGAACAGTAGGTTATGATATAGTTTGGTATATAAGTATAATAGACTGAGTTCAACATTACGAAAACAAAGGTTCATCATCTTGGAAAGATTTCTCCAACAGTGGATTTGATGTGGAAATTAGAAGTGCTACTTGAAGTATCAAAAAGCTATTTTCTGTGCTTTCTGTTTTAATCTGAACATGACATCTCTTCCCAAATAGAAACAATAGGTCTTGAGAAAGAATATAGTTTTTCTTCCTCTGCGAATGTGAAATGTTAATTGAGCTAAGCTTAAATTGCTGCTCTGCTGTCTCAGTGCTCATTGTGTAATTTAGGAAACAAACAGTATCCTCATAGGCAAGTGACCTTCGTGAATCAGCTTGAAGATTCATATCTCCTATGAACATCTTTCTTCTGAAATTGCATTTGGAAGTTACAGTCTTTCTCTTGAAAACCAATTTAAGACATAAGAGAAAATATAGAGCCATTTGTCTTCTGGAAGTATGTATATAAATTTAGTGAAGTGTAAAACATCAGTGAAAGGAAAAGACTGAACACCACAGCAGGTCTGGTGTGCTGAGGACTTCAAAGGTCACAGCAACCTCAGACAATACTTTGGCAATGTTTCCTCGCCATAGCTCTCACCTGAGATGATTAGGTGCTCCCCACTTGTGCAGGGACACGGGCGCATCGGCCACACTTAACCAAGACAGTGCTGGTATCTCATACAGCTACAAAGAGGTTGTGCTACCTCTATTAGCATCTCTAGCAATATTACAGCCATACAATAATTGCTCAAAACAAAATCCCTTAATTGTAAGCGTGGATAGTATTTTAAACTATATTAAGGAAATAAAATAGTCCTAGTGGGGAGGTAAAGGAAAAAAATGGCTATTACAGTGAATATTTCTTATATGAAATGTTGACTCAGCAGCTGAAGTATTTTTGCAAATATGAAAGGTTATATAAAATATTCTTCAGAATGGAAGTTATCCCTTTTATGGTTTATATACTGACTATGCCATATTCAGATATTCATACATCTCAACTAGAATTTTTGCAACACTAAAATATTAGGATGTATTGTAGAATGAGGGGGAAAATACCAGATTTCTATTAAGAGTTTATCTATATTGTATGTCTTTGGTAGCTTTGGTTAAAATAAATTGCATCATGCTACATTTCAGTTACATGTTTTATTAGGTAAGCAGAACTGCTTACTGTAATGCATCAATTTGATTTTTTTTTCAATTTTTGATTCCTCCTTTTTTGCATTTTAAAAAAAAATGAAAATTAACCAGTTCGAGATTTCACACATTTAGGTTTTACTTTGATTTTTTTCCAATTAGATATTATAATGAAATTGCAAATCTGATTGAAATATTTGGTTATATGGAAAAAACTTCAAGCAACCCTGTGTTTAAAAAAATCTAAATTAGTTCTGTGCTGAATCTGATTAAAAACATTATTTAAAAATCATAGAAACTACCACAAAACAGTTGAGAAAGGCCATAGGGGACTTGGTTGCACCTTCGTTGTAGCTTGGTGTCTTTTAGTGGATGTACATTGTGGGAGATCAGTACAAAGTCTCATATTGAGAAGGAACAGGGAAGTTTGTAAAAATGAAAAGATAGGCAAAAGGGAAGACCTTTTGCAACTAGCAATTTCCTGTTTGGGAAAGCTGGCAGGCTGCTCCCCTGAGCTCATCTATGAAAGAGATGCAATGCTTTCTGAGAGGAGGAATGATAGGCTGGGTGAACATGAGATTAAAAAGGGAATTTGATAGGAGCAGGGAAGAATCCTCTGATTATCTTCTCTTTTGGCAGAGATGCAAATCTGCTGCTGCGGTGTGTAAGGGTCAGCTGTGCGGAGCGGAGGCTTGGCAGCTTAGCAGCAGAAGCGGAGGTGATGGTGAGGCAAAGTTAGTGTTCCTCATTTATTTGCTTTCAATACAGCAGCATCTCATCTTCTCTTTAGTTTGATCTAACAGCACGAACTTCAAATCTGTTCCTCTGATGTATGAACTAGAGGGTTTGGCCTGCTGCCTAATTGCCCACGTTTTTCAGCCTTGATTGTGTTCCAGTGTTTCTGTGTGATAAGAAATGCTGGTTTTGGGGCACTGGGGCTTCTAGGGTGAAACTTATTGCTGATAATGGAGGAATGACAGACAGCACATATTTAGGTGTATCGATGTTGCAATGCATTGACTTCAAAATAGCAGATCCATGCAGCATACTGTAGTGCTGTAGAAAAACAGGTTCCTCGTTTAATGCGAGAGTTTCCAGCATGCGAAATCTAGCATATCTATTTCAAATGAAGTTACATAACTAAGGAGAAAAATCCTCAGTTAAAAAAATGAATGTAGAAATAAATCATTTTGTCCCTGATTAGTTGAACAAGATACAGGATGCACAGAAGCATAAATTACAGAAATACTGAAAGGATCTTAAAAGCAGATTTATTTTTTGCCAAATTATGAATTGATCTGTATTGACAAAACTTTAATAAGGAAGATTACAAGATAAGGCTCTTCCTTTCTTTTAAGCAAAACAGAGGACCTCTGACTCATGCACTAACACTTTCCATGTCTGTCTAGCAGAAAACTCCCCTGCCAAAAGTCAATTTCATCCTTGAATCTGAAACATGATCACAATAAGTTGCTTTTCATTTTCTATACAAATAGTACCTATTTCTCTTCAAATGGAAAATTATCACTACTTCCATCTGTTTTATCAACATATGTATAAAAGATGATAGCTGTTATTTAGTACTTTTTTGTCCTATTTTGTATGGAATTTGCAGCATCTTTGTATGTCAAATTTTGTTGACAACAACTCACCATAGATCTGAAAGAAGCAGACAAAAGAAAAAATCATCACATTTTTGTGCTTTTCTAAGCCCAAACTGCAAGATGCAACTTTAAAGCTACTTGTGATTGCTAGTATTTAGATCTCCGAGCATCCAATAGGTAAGGATTTTTTCAGCTCTTTTATGCAGAATTAAGAAACAGGAGGAAAAAAATCTTGATTTCTGAAGCCCTACAAAAACCAGGCTTTCAGTCCTGAGTAACACTTGCATAGTTTCCTGGAAGAAAGCAGCTCAGTCTGAAATGGAATGTAACAGTCCATGAATGAATTTGCTTTCCATATTATAGACCATGTCCTCACAAAGTACTGACTGTGTAGTCAACAACAACAGCAAAAAGTTTAATCAGTGCAAAACTCCCCAACAACTGCATCTGTAAGTCAAATTGACAGATAACGTAAAATCTTTTTTAACTTGCACGGACTCAGAAAGGGCAAAAATTCTATCGTTCTTGTTTGGAGCATAATAAAAAATCAAGAAGCACTAATCATGGTATGTAGAAATCTTTAGTTTCAAACTGTTGAATGATAAGGAATTACATCCCTAGAGAGAAGATTAGAAGCCTCAGGTTTATCACTTTTTTGAAGGCACTTTTCTTATAGTTACTATTCATTTACTGATTATATGCTTTCAATTTTATCATGTGTGTCAGTGTAGCAAATGAACACCCTAAGTTTAAGAATGTCTCATGGGATCTTTTTTGCATTACAGTGTAACATTTATTCCTCATGTACAGAGCCACACACAGTGGGTTTTGGAATACAGGATCCTGTTGTACCATGTGGTCTGCAGATACAGAACTGAAGTTTGGTCTTTGGCTTGACAGAGCGTAATATCCAAGCACAAAACAGGAAGCAGTTAGTATATAGTGATAAATAGTGGAGAGAAAAAAATGAGAGCATTTTGGGAAGTAATTTGGGAATAAAACTTGCCTGCGGGAGACTAGGAGCTCATCATTTGAAAGTAAGACGAGCACTTTTAAGCAAAATCAGTACTTGTGAATGAGATGTGGATTGTTAACACATTAGCACACTGGAATCTGTCTGTCCTTGACTTTCAGATACATTCATCTCTAAAATAATGTTCCCATATGCTAACATCTAACTTTGCAATTAGCTCTCCTGTTTTATCACAGAGGATTCTTTTTCCCTTCTATCACTTTTTAGCTAGTTACACACTATCTGATTTTTGAGAGGAAGACTACTTTGTTGCTATTTTTTACTCATTCATTTATTCAATCAAGTAGTTTGTGTGATTCAGAATTCCATCTCAGTGCTTGCTTGTTCCTGTCTGATTTTATCACTTTCAAAAGAAAGCTATGAACAGCCTGCCTGCCTGCTAAAGGGTTTAGTTAACTGCACATGCTTGAGATTTGAGCAATTAAGGCTCCTTTCTTGGAGGATCTTCATTGTTGCAGCTCAGTTAAATCCAAAGATCTTAACTGGACATGCACACTGATCTCTTTTAGTAACGTTGTTTGCTAATTTTAGTAAATCTGTGATTAGATAGGTCTGTAACAAGCAGTACCAATCTAATTTAAAAAAAACAAAACAACAGCAACAAAACACTTCCCAGCTTCGCTTTCCCCCCTCCTCCCCCTTTCTGTGCTGAAGGCTTTGCGAATCTTTCAGCAAACTGACCTGTTTGTCAAGATGATGTAAATGAAAGCTGTCAATAAACAGCCCAGGCAGCCTCATCAAAATACCTGCAAATGCTGCAGTGGCAGCTTTTGCTCTGTTTTGTTGGTTTGTCGCAGACAGCATGCAGAGGGGAACCCTGGGGATGATCATGGCATTTGGCAGGGGTGTGGAACTACTTCTGAAGTGAAAGGGAGCAAAGGCAAAATTCACAAAGGTCCTTGTTTGAAATTCTAGCAAGAGAATCCTGGCAACAGTGAGATGGCAGGCACATGGAAGCAGGCCTTTAAAGGCAAGTAACTTGTTCATTCTGCAGATAGAAGGAAGCTTAATGGGTGCTAATATGGTCAAAACAGGGATTTAAGAAAATTAATCCAATTAAGTTAGTCAATGGCTTAAAGTCAAGCATGCACTTCTGAGTGTATACAAACTTCAAGGATCTGAGCCTTTCCATTTTGGACCTCACTGTGTTCCAGCACCTTGCAGCCAGTCATGAATTCATAGTATGAGATTTTTTGCCCTTTGACATAATTAATCAAGTAAGGCCCAACTTTCCTATTACGGATTGAGCTTCAGGTGATAAATGGTGACATTTTCATTAATCCTCTTAATCACAGTCTTTATTGCACCAGTGTGAGGCTAGGGAACAAAACAACCAGAAGATTTATCAGACCTTCTATGTCTAAGGGCATATTTCAGCAGCTAGAAATGTCACCCACCTAGTATTGCAAGGCAGGATGTAGGACAAGTTATACGAGCTGTGAAAGGCAATTGTCTTGGTTGAACGTGGACTCTTCATCATTATAAACTTGGTTAGCAGCTTTTGTTGATACTTAAGGACAGCTGACACAGAACTGAAGGAACGCGAGGCGCTGACTTGCTTCTTGGGTTAGTGCAGTATTGATTTGTGATGAGCCAGTAGCCTGTAACAGAGTAATTTTGAAGGTTCAAAAAGGCACAAGTCAGCTGCGTATTTATATCAACTTACTAAAGCTTGTGCTTATTAACCACTGAATATCTGTGGTTTTCTTTGCATACTGATGTGTTATATTCTCTCTTGCCTACTATGGGGAACTGTAGCCTAGAATTTCTCCTCGTGAGGATGGAAAATAATCATGGAGTAGCAGAAGTTGGATTGTTTTCCTTCTTCCTACCTTTGCTGAGATGAAAGGAACTTCCTTCGTGTAGAAAATAATTCTTTCTCTTTAAAAGCTCTTCAAAACAAACCAAATAACTATTTTCCCATTAATTTTTTTTTCAGTTTGTTATTCTTGGGGTCACATTTTTTACATTTAAAAATCACTGTATTTCACATTTCAGTAAGAAAATTTTCCCAATATCAAAATAACGAGAAAGTGTGAAATTTCTTAAATTTTATCCTTTTGAAAAACACAGACTGGTGATGATGGTGATTATACCAGGAGCCTGCTAAATTCAGTAAGGTAGAAAACTGTTTCCTCTTAATGAACTGTCATTAGTTGCCGAAGTACTGGCTCTTTTTTGCTCATCTGTTAAAGGGACAGTAGTTGCAATATCCTATGTACTTTTTGCCGTGGGAAGAGCAGATCCCTGTTCTGAGTTTTAGCTTAATTTAATGTGTACTCCATCCACTCTTAATTAGGATCATTTATAAATTATATTTCCAAATTTCTTTACCCTGTTTCATTTGAAATGTATTAGCAATCCGTGTATCACTTATTACTTTTTGGATGGATGTCTACTGTGTATTAGGATTGGTTTGCACATGTGTGTGTCTCTACAGTTATTAACAGTAAATTAATTTGCCTTTTTCCTAGGCCAGTATTTAGTAAAGGAGATAGAGCTCAACAGGAAGTTTGTTAGTGAATTTAGCAGGATCACAATCTTTCCTTTAAGCACATAACTAGAACTGGAAGTGCAAATGCATACTTAAACATTTCTCTGGATGTCTTGGGAGTGCACAGCATGCTGCAGCTTGGACATCTGGATGCTTCTGTATGTAAGTTCAGGTTTCAAGGTTCATAGAGGATTTAGTGTTCTCCTTCATGATCAATTTTATTTTTCTTTGAACTGAGAATACAGTATGGAAGAATGCTTGTGTTTTATAAAACTTTTAACTCAATTAACATGAAAAAAAGACTTTCAGTGCCATTTTTGGCTATTACAGCGTTTACTCCAGAAAAACTGCATTAGCTAAGAAACCCCCCTTGAGCTCCACTGCACTTGGCACACGCTGTATATAGATGGCTTTTCACAGCAGCTGCAGCAAAGCAGAAAAGAAGAAAAACTAATAAAAGTAAGAGAAATTGCCTAGATGTGCATTTAAGGGATAAAGGGAGGGTAAAAACAAATGAGGATTAATTATATTTTACAAGCTATTCTAGGCTTAGCCCCCAGTGGGTGCGTACGGATGTACTGTGATTTCTGTGCCCCTCTGGCACAGATGAGATCCGAGCGGTGTAACATTGCTTTTGCTTTATAGACAGCTTCAATAACTGTCTAGCATCCATATAGGCACACGCTTCGTTATGAATGAATTATGGGTTGTTTTCTAATCACCGCAGAGGCAATTGGTGTATTTCATAAATAGCTCCCTGAGCCTGCTTATGGCTTCAAGTTTCATTTTAAGTTTCCAATTCTGTTTGGAAGGTTTTTTTTTTTCTTTTCCCCCCCGAGTAGATGGAGTTTGTTACACCCAGCCTGAATGCATGCCTAATAATAGGCATTCCTTGTTCAGCTGCAAAAAAAACTTAAGTAGAGAAAATAAAGTAAGAAATCAGGGGGCTGGAAAACGGCCTGTGTGAAACGTCTCGTCCCTCTTTCCTGGGGTCCCTGCCGCACCTCGCGCCGCCCCCACCCTCGCCGTTCTGGAAGGTTCCCTCACTTCTCCTCCCCCGGCGCCGCCCCCCCCGCCCCGGGGGTTCTGGAAGGTTCCTCGCCTGCTGCCCGCGCCGCCTGTTCTGGAAGGTTCCACGGCGGGGGGCTGTGGCTCCTCGCTGATGGGGGGCCCCTCCCGA
>NW_010576394.1:146172-194955 GCF_000705375.1 Tinamus guttatus | reverse complement strand
CTTCCTACTGCCTAGCGGGAGCTTTGGGGGATTCTTGGTTTGCTGGTACCTGAGGAGAATTCTCGCATGCGTGACTGGGCATGTGCCTGCTGTGTGTGGTGTCGTCCTGGGCACTAAGAAGCATAATCATAAATTTGGTTAGCCCTTATCCACTCCTTTACGTTAAGAGGTGTCACCTTCCTTCCTCAAGCAGGGAGCCCAGTAATCTTGTTGTTTCAAGATGCAATGTTCTGTATCTTATAAAATTTCTCTAAATTATCAGTTGCGAGGCCATGATATCAAGCAGTTGTTTTAAAGGAACAGCTCCTTGTGAGGTTGCCAGGTGTTCTGTTTTACTTCTTTGAATTGTGTGGGGTTTTAGGACAATATTTGGGTAAAAATGAGCTTTTGGGGATGTTTGTGTGACTACCTCTGCACCGGGGACAGTAGGGAATATCCAGTCTGCCTTCAAGCGGTATTTTGGTATTCATTCTTAACACATTGTACTACAAAGTAGCAAAGCAACAGGTTTTTACTTTTTTTTTCCACAGCTGTTGAATAGAAACAGGACAGCACATTAAAGGTCTGTATTATAACACTGAAGATATTAAAGCATACTATGGCTTTTGGAAACTGTAAAATGAATTAATTGTTTGTTTAAGTGGGTGCAAATCTGGGCATCTGTATTGTGTGATTCTTTTCTGGTGAAAACATCTATTCAAAACCTGAACAGGAGTTAGGAGAGGAGATCCAATACAGTCTCAGCAAGAGAAACATGCTCTGGTGTGTGTTGTAGAGAGAACATAAGAAAGCAATTTGTGAAGAGATCTTGATAAATCCTTTGATTCTTAAGAGTTAAACACAACTAGGATGTGTACCAAGAAACTATGCTATTTCAGCCTGAAAGTAATTAAAAGTGAGAATAATTTATGTTAAGGTAGAAATAGTGTTTATTTTTACACGGTTCTTTGATTAAAAGCTTAAAACATATGTGCAGTAGCAATTCTGTCCTAGTTTACTGTGTTGATCTGGAAGGAAGGGCAATAGATTGTGACTGCAGAACAGCTGTGGACAGAAATTAGCTGTATACTCGTTCATCTTCCTCGATGCTGCTTTTTCTAGTGTGCGTTTATTCCCAGAGGAGAGGATCATGGTTAACATACATTCATTTCTTTTTTTTTTTTTTAAAAACCAGCTTTTAGAATAAAAGGGAGCTTCAAAATAAATTTGTTCAAAAGGAATGAAATTCACTTTTGCATAAACAGAACCTAGCCCACAAAGATTTCACCAAGACTAAGGTGACACATCGATTCTACTGGCACAAAGTGATTTTTCTGTAAAATACGTAGTCTATTTATTTACTGATACCTTGCAATTAGAAAAGCCTGTCCAAATGTTAATTAATCTTTATATGATGGAATTCCCTAGCAGCAAATTATTCTGGTGGAAATGACCTATGAATGAAAAGAGATTCATCTGTTTTAGCATGTCCCTGGTTAATGCTGTGTCTTTTACAGTTTGTCTTGTTTAAAGGAAGCAAAGACCTGGTATATAAGCTAAAAAATAGTTGAGGCTATTATTCTAATGCTAAATTTATTAAATAACTGTTTAGAATGCATTGAATAACAGATCAGTGACTTCTAAGGTAATACTAAAACCTGAGAGGGATATCCAATCAACAGAAGAAAAACAGGAAGCAGATCATGGATGACTCTCTGTGACTGCTACATAACTGTTTAGTTTTGATGTGGTTTGTGTATATATATTCTAACTTAGAAGTTGTCTTTAGGGATTGAAGATTAAGACTTTGCTATTAAAAAAAAAAAGTATATATGTATGTCTGTGCACGCATGCATATATATCTGTGTGTGTACGTATATTATTGTAGCTTACTCTACTTTCTTATTTTAAGATTTCCTGACAAAATGCTTCAGCAAGAAAGGTAATTTTCCTAAATCTGCTTTAACTAGAGCTTTTCAAGAAATGTTTCCATCCCAATACGATTATTCAGAAACTGTTTCTGTTACAAATTGACAGGAACCCTAGACTTTATGAAACCTTTCATGCAGCATTTGAAAAAAATAATAATAATAGGAAGTATTATATTGTGGATCTACTGGATCAGGAAACTCATTTGCTATGTGATTTTTTTTCTTTACATTTTACTCTTTGGAGGCATTTAATCTGAATTGGTTTCATTTCTCTTGGCAAAATGTTCCTAAATTAGCATTACTGGTCCATACATAAGTCTGCTGCTAACAGGAGATACAGTGATTTCCAAAGTCACAACAGTTCTTCAGTCTTTGACATTATTGTTCTTACTGGTTTCAGGTTTTTTTCCCCACCTCTAATCTTTGTCCTCAGTGTTCCTGTGTTTGAACATTTATTTTTGTTTAGGTAGTGTGTGTATCATTTCTGTATTTGTCTGCCATGTTTTACTTTATATATATATATAAAATATATAAATATAAAATATATATATATTTTATACTGTAAAATAAAGTGGTTTTGTTTTTCCAGTAGACATATATATTTTCAGCCTGGCAGTGTGCTTTGTTTCTACATCTTACTTTAAAGTTTGTTTTTATACGGTCTTGTTTTTGCATAAGGTGTCCTGGATTGACAATTATCTTACTGATTTGGTACCTGGAAGATGGCATGAAAGGCTGCTGAATTAGATAATTGTTTTCTTAAGATAATTATTTACAGAGGTGCAGCAGTTCAGCTGTATGTGCACAGATGGCCTGATTAATGCCTTCTCCAAGCTATTTTTTTGAGCAATCTGTTGCTCAAGTTTTCTGTAGCAGCTGTGAGTCCTACCTGTTCACCAGGCCTCATACCAGCTTTTCTGCTACCTACGAGATTTAATTTGCTGCAGGTTTGTTCGGTTGCAGGCATTGGTAAAACTGGTGTGGAGGTAAAACTGTTTGGTTTGTGCTCTCAGTTACAGTTGTCTCTGGTTCTACTACAGAGTAAAGTAGGAAGGCAGTGACTCATGAAAGTAGTGGATCCAGAATCGCATGTTCACTCCTCTGTTTCAACCACTGAGTTGATATAGCTTTAAAAACGTTTTTTTTGGAAACAAACTGTGTTACATTTGAGGTAAATTTGTTGCTGCTTGGAAATTGTGCCTTTTGGAATATGCTGACTTGAGTAACAGAAAGGATTAAAAATCATATTTAACAAAGTTGACTTCTGTCTAATGTCAAGTAGATACCAGAATCTACCTGAGCGTTTCTCTGGATTGATCTTTGTCAATATGATCATGAAATTGCTCAAAATTAGTAACATTCAGGACTTCATTTGCAAAAGGTCATAATTTTTTATCAGGATAATATTGCCAAATATATGTGGTTAAAATTTATGCAGGTAAATGCAACTAAACACTTGTTTGAAATAGAGGAGCTGGAGGAAATTGGTTGCTTCATTTTGATGTTTCTCTGAATATTCCAGAATGTTCAAATTCTCAACTGGCTGTTTTTTCATTGAGAGAGAATACTAAACATAGGAAGTCAGGAAGTCTTATTTCCACTTCTGCTCTGCTAAGTGCAGGGTAAGGCCTCTTTGCCCTCAGTTCGTTAGCATACCGAGATCTCAGCTCATGGTGACTTCAATAGTAGAGGGTGTGTACATTTGGAAGAAAATATCATCTCCAGGGATCAAGTTCCACTTAATGTTTCAGAGACAAAAAGTGAGTATAGATTCAGATTTTGATAACTGAAAGAATCTAAGACTATGGGGTTAGGTTAAAAAAAAAAAAAGTCACAGCTCACCTCAATGCATTTAGTTATCTGTTTAACAAAACCATTATTTAGTCTGATAGAAAAAGGGTAGTGGACTGTACAATATTTGAATGAACAGTGATCATAAAATTTGAATATGTTCATGCCTATGTTCTATTCCTACATTTCCTTTTAAAGGCAAAGATAATATGTAAAATTTGAAGATACTAAAAAATAATAATACTGCTACATTTTGAAAGAAGGCCTGAAATCTTGTGTTGCCATGACAGTTATTGTATCTCTCAATTTGCTTCTTGATTGTAGGAGGTAAGTGTAGGAGATAAGAGATGAAATACAAAGAAGGGAAGAAATAAATTTTCATTCAAAGGGAAAAATAAATTTAGAAATTTTAAATCGAAGTACCTAAGAAAATATTTTTGAAATGTTGGAAAAGGAAGGTGTTTCTTCTAGTAAGATTAACATAATCTCTTATTTAAAAACTCAAAAATACATGGGATATTTGTAAATTTATACTATTTGTTTTGAGAACCAATTAGTCCATGTTGGTACTAAACTTTCGAGGTGACAAGATACTTACCGAATCAGACAAGATTCTTATGAAGTCAGACAAGTGAAAATGGAGTTAAGCTCAGCAATTTATTTAAAAACACTTCTGCATGTATGATGTGTGCATCCCTGACACATTGTAGATTCTGGCAATGAGTTTTGGTAAATTTGATTTTTTTTAGAAATATTTAGCTAAGTCTGTGCATGACCGATGGCCTCTTTAAGTGGTTAAGTCATCTTGCTTATCATATTTGTTGTCCAATTTGTTGTCAAATTTAAATAAGGAAAATGAGGAAAAAAGGTTTGTTTTTACATGCTTACATGATTGTAGAATTGGTTAGTCACTTTTTTGAGAATCGTGCTTTCTTCCGCTTTAATATAACATACAAAATGTTGGTTGCTCAGATAAACTGTGCTTTTTTATATTGGAATTAAACTGAGAGGTCTGTGTGGATGAAGAAAGTGATAGGGACAGGGCTCTACAACAGGCTTTATTTTTTAATTCAGTTTTCAGCATTTCTTATTCTCTCTTTCAGGTGGTTTTTCTTTTATTTCTATATATACTCACGTAGTATGGCTAGTCACCTTACTGTTAACAGTTCAGTAAAAGGTGTTAAGGGAAAGAATATCTCATTATAAAATATTGTAGTTAAAGCTTTTCATCTCTTGTTACCTTTAGGCTCTTTGGAGGACCTTTCTTCAAACACTAAAGGCTACTTTGTGGTCATTGCAAGAGGTTTTAAATCTGGTGCTGGTGTGAGTGGTACGTTAATTGAGGCACTATCAGTTAAATGTCAGTCACATCTGCAGACAAGTGTGTTAAAACCAGCTTCCCTTTCTTGGTGGAATGTTCAACTAACTTGGATTGCCAGAGAACAAATGCAATCCAAATATAGTATCATTTCTTTGACTGTTACTTAGTGGACATCAAGATCTAGAGATGAGATCAGCTATGTGCTTCATACTGTATCCTAAAGCAGTGAGAGAAAGCTTAATTGGTCTTTGCATCAAGCCTCATTTCTTTAGAGAAAAATGAATAATTTCTGAAATGTTACTGAGTAGGATTTTCACTCGTGTGCCATCTTTGCCTCAAAATACTGAGTTCTTAAAAGTCTGTTTTTCTATTTATACAGTTTATTAGAACAATCTTGTAAATGTATGTGAGACTGGTCTGAACACACGCAACTTGAAATGAACAGATTGCCGTCGGTCTTCCCAACACTTACATCGATTGAAAGAAGTCTAGTCCATTGGTGATCAAATACCTTTTATTTTAATTGATTTTTGAAATTAGATCTTTAGTGTGCTTGACAAACAACATTACAAGAAACATATTAGTTATATGATATTCTGAGGAATTTCTTTGTGTTAATAAGATACAGTTGAACATGGGGATGATGAGCCCCCAAGACATAAGGTAGAGTTTATTTTTGTCAAAACAGTAGTTATTGTGACATTAATATTGTACTATGTATTTCAATTCTTCAGGAAAGGTTAGAAATGTATGTAGCTAGAGGTGTATAAAGCGTAAAACTGAAATGCAGAAAGAATCACAAGAACGTCAAAGAGGTTTGCGTATATGTAATGCTTCCTAGAGTGATATTAGCAGATTCAGGAACGTTTCTGCAAGAGTCAGAGGCCAACTGAGAGGGAGAAATGGGGAAGGTAACTAATACAGGTTTTTTAAAGTATGTTGCTGAGCATGATTTGTAACTTCACTCCCACAAAATTAACAATTAATAAAAATTCAAGTAATATTTTAACTTTCGGCTAGAAGTATCCTAAGGCATTTTATCAACTATATAAAATAATAATGTGGAAACTGACAGCAATTTACAAATAGCTCAGTATTACTCTTCAATTTAATCTGAGAAGAAATTAAGTTTTACAGTAGAAAATGAATTGAAAGACAAACAATATATGTGATACTGTTTTATTGCCTGCTGGAGGTCAGTTTTCAGTCCACAGGAATGCAATTTTCAACTACAAAAGTGTTCAGTCTGTGTAAGCTTTATTAAGCTCATAAAAATGCATATAATCATAAATGCACATAAAAATGCAGCAGTGAATAGAAGACATACATACATTAGTGCGTTCTTTTCCTTAAAAAGTATAAAACAGTGTCATTATCTGTTGCTGAACTTTCCATTTTTTGTGGCTTTTTTGTATGAATAAAGTCACCTGCCTCATAAGGGTCTTAAGGCTTTGTGAATAAAGTTGTGTATTAGCAGAAGCTCAGAAAACTGTGACTTACAGAAGGTGTTGAAATGTACTGCAGAACTAGAAGCAAAGATTATGGACTTTTTTTTTTCCAGTTATAATTAGAGGAGAGCAGACTAACAGTTAAAATGAACAAAAACACAATCAATTAATGTATATTTTGTGATTTATATTAAGAGCTTTGTTGACTGTTGTCATGAGAGGATTGAAATTCAAATTTTATTCTTCAATCCGCTTTTCTTGTTAAATAATATGAAAAATAGTGTAATTTCATTAGTTAGTTATACTTCATGACCTCTTGTGGTAGTGTTCCAGTGTTGTTTCTGAGGAATTGCATTGATACTTCTCCCAGGTATGTGTCTGCATGCAAGAAAGTGCAGCTTTCACAGAGCAATCATGGGTCAGTTGTCACAAGGAATAAAACTCAAGAATATTCTAGTAGTATAATACCATCTAATATGAGCACCCATCTCAAAATTTGATAATATTTGGACTATTTAAACCTCTCAAATAGCTATAAATGTGCTACAGAAATAAGTCACTTCTGTATGTATATATTTGCATATTCATTTATAATTTCAAATGACATTTAATTTTGAAGATGGAAATGCTACCTTACTGATATTAAACCTTTTTTAAATCAATAAATCTGTTGTTTTCTTTTGAGCTTCAAGATCAAATTTACCATAGTTTCTTATCTGATGTAGCCTCAATTCTGTCAAATGACTACATGAAGTGAAAACTTGCTTAGAAGTAGTATTTTCAAGTGGTTTTATAGACTACTTCTATCCTGCCAAACTTCTGCATTGCCATAGGACATCATATATTATTCTTTCACTCCATAGCAAATTTGTGCTATTATACCAAAAACAAGCAGAAATACCAAAAGACAAAACCCCTCTCAAGTCAGATGTAAATTACAACTTGTTATTAAATTGTCTTTTAAAATACGCAGTAGTTATATTGAGGTTTAAACAGTACCAAAATAGTTTGGCATAACTGTTCGCAAAACTACAGAATAACTGGCTTTGTTCTGCTTGTTCCTGTTTAAAAACAGGCCAAAACATTGAAGAACAGCAAACACACATGCTGCTGACTGGTACGATCTTTTCTTGACAGGACGTCAGAGTTCTGAGTCTGAGTTCGTTTATGAGGTGTATATTTCTGATTTGTTATCTAGTGATGAGATGTACAAAATGTAGGGGAAAAAAGATGGTGCTAATTTAAAAGTTGTACAAATGTCATCATAGTTCTCTGATTTATTATCAGAGGAGGTATTACCTAAGGAGGTATTTAAATAATTAAATTCTTTTAGTTTGTTCAATGTAGTTGAGCTTTTTGTAAGATTCTGTGGAATTTTGAGAGTTTAACTGGGAAAGATTTAAATAGATTCTCTAACTCAGTAGAATTACAGCTTTTCAAAAAAAATATAGCAGCAATACAATTACAGTGAGAATGGAGAAAATTGAGGTTTATGTAAGAGTTATCTTTTGAGTAATTTTCTTATGGGATTTTCTGAATGCTTCTTGAGATACTGAAATATTTTGTCCGTTCCCATTTTACATACATATATAGTAGAGAAAAACTTTTTTTTATAGGCTGATATATCCCATAATATTGCATGTTTCATCTCGCTCATCTTCGCATATTAACAGCTAATAGCTTTTTGAAGAGAATGGAAGTTTTCTTTTGCTTTAATGTCTTCAGGCAATCTGCAACACTTCAGGTTTTATTTTAGATGCAGTAATGATTAGTACTTTTCCTTAATTTGGATTAAGGGCATAATAACAGCTCTTAAAGCATTCTTTATCTAAAGCTGTCCTTACCCTCCAGCATCTTCCTTAGAGTATCTGTAGAATAAACTGGAGAGCCAGGGTCCCCAGAAACTTGCTCATACTGTCCTAACAAATCTTAAATATCTTTTGGGCTTACATGGCAAAGCAGTGATGCTAAGGTTGAGCAGAACTTTGATCAGTGAAGGAAGTCCTTGACAGTGTTTGTTACAAAAATATGAAATCTTCAGCGAGAAGGGGAATAAGAAGTTTTCCTGAATCGTCATCAGTGATGTATAGTATAAGTGAGCTAGGAGTCTGAGCTGACAGAATATGCAGAAATTATGCTCTTGTGTGGAGTAAAGTAGCATCTAAAGAATATCTTGCTTTATTCATTACAACTTATATGAGGTGAATTTAGTGAGCTGGAGATGTCTTATCCCCAAGAAAATAACTCATATTTTTAGAAGTGCTTTTGACTGAAAAACATTCTTATGTGGTGCATTTAATTCTTTATTCTCAGTACGGATTTTGATGAATAAAGCTGCTCTTAGCTGACCAAGAAGCAGATGAGGATAAAGTGCAGTGATGTATTTACTTTTTGCTAACTAAAAGTCTAGTTTCAGGTTGGGCATTTCATTATCTAGAGGTATGCCAAGCTTTGCTCTTACAGTAGACAATGCTTTTCTGACTGAGAATTGTTGGCTCTTTATTCTGCAATTTTATTTATTTTGACAGTACAATGTACTTAGACTTGAATACCCTTGAAGATAAGGCAGTGCATCAGTGTAGAAAATACCAAGCAAATGTGATGTGTCTGTGTTGCCAGGAGATGGACTGTAGCGTAATAACGGATTTGTCTCATTGAGAAACCTTCCCAGATGTGTGTGATATTTTCGGAAAAGCAAGGTAATAAATCTTCTCAGTGTGTAGGGCTTGGTTTTCTTATAGGTTGTAGTAATTTAGTATTGATGAAATAGCCCATCATCCTTTTTAGCAACATGATAGCTTCAGAAAAGACTGTGATTTGAGGTTCTGCAATAATTCAGCCCTACCTTACATTTTAAGAAATTACACTTCAGATTTTTTCATTCTTTTCCAGCCATGTTTAAATTTTTTCTATATGATTTATATAGATTATAGTGTTACAGATTGTGGTGGTAAGGAAATCTTTTCAGGATGCAGTGAGGAAAAGACCAGCAGTGCAACAGATGGTTGAGGCCATGCTAATGATTTATTGGAGTCTTGATTATTTGAGGTGGAGCAGCTATTAATCTAAGCACCTTCTACTGAGTCTGACAGAATATTTTTACTTATGCATAAGCTGTATATATAGACACATACACACACACAAATGTTTCCATTTAAGTACTAACAGAAGAAAAATTTACCTATTCATAGAATCATAAAAGGCTTAAGGTTGGAAGGGACCTCTAGAGGCCATCTAGTCCAACCCCCCTGCACACGCAGGGTCACCTGGAGCACGTGGCACGAGACTGCGTCCAAGTGGGTTTGGAAGATCTCCAAAGAAGGAGACTCCACAACCTCTCTGGGCAGCCTGTTCCAGTGCTCTGTCACCCTCACTGTCAAGAAATTTTTCCTTAAGTTCCTGTGGAACTTTTGATGCTTCAGTTTGTGGCCGTTTCCTCTAGTTCTGTCAGTGGCCACCACTGAAAAGAGACCAGCACCGTCCTCCTCACTGCCTCCCTTGAAATACTTACAGACACTGCTCAGGTCCCCTCTCAGCCTTCTCTTCTCCAGGCTGAACAGGCCCAGCTCCCTCAGCCTCTCCTCATAGGGCAGATGTTCCAGGCCCCTGATCATCCTTGTAGCCCTGCGCTGGACTCTCTCCAGCAGCTCCACATCCCTCTTGTACTGTGGAGCCCAGAACTGGACACAGTACTGCAGATGTGGCCTCACCAGGACACGTATTTTTTCAATGGAAACCAAAGATTTCATGTCAATCAAAGTGTTAGGCAAAATACCAATTTTACTGTTGTAATAACAGTGTTGTTATGAATTCTAATTACCAAGAGAGAAGTTGTAATGCAGTAAAACGTGCAATTTTGAGTGACTAGCCAACTACTTTTCTAATTGATTTTTGTAAAAAATATTTTTGAGTGTAAAATCCTCTTTTGAAGTCTTAAATAAATGTATGCTCTATGATTTTTGTCTTTTGTTCTCTGCAACAAACGGACCTTTATTAGATTTTACTTGTGAAGTGGCTTGATTCAAGTGCTTAATGTTTATATCCAGAATTTGCTGCTAGTGCTTTAATAGTACTGTTACACATTTGTTTAACTTAAGACTGAAGTTTCACTTAATGACTTGTTTAACTTAATACTTAAAACTGAAGAGTCAAGAGGGGAGAGACAAAACATGAAAGTGTTTTTTTTTTCTCAAATTAAAAAAATGTCATGGTAATTGACTGCAAATAAAAGTGATTACTTGCAGATTAAGAGGTCCTTTCCAGTCATGCTCTGAGCGTGAGCCAGAGGACCACATTTATTTTTCTTCTAGTGTTTGATACGACACGGTAAAATCTGTTCAGTTGATCCCAAGATGATGATCTGCTTCAATAGCAACCATTGACACAGATTTGTTCTGCATTCATGTGCATAGTTGAGGAAGGGCTGAGACTGGATGACTTCTGGAAGCCTCTTCTAAACTAAATTATTATGATTGTATGGCGCAACTTTGTGACACGGGCTGTCAAAAGAATTTATTGCATATAGCAGAAAACTTAAGTGTAGAACTCTTGCACAATGAAAACTAGGATCTGTCTACCATGTATGCACTTCAAGTAGATCCCCAAAAAATAGAGTTTTCTTCATGAACTATGCAATGAAACTGGAAACATGGAACCTCCTGCTAAAAAGAAAAAATATCTGAGAATGTGTATTTTATTCTGGAGGATGGCTTGTACTGCATTTTCCTTTGCACTTTGAAATGATACTGCTTTAGGCAGTGAGGTGCTCTGTAGGATAAAGATCAGCATTTGGGCACTTAACCTTTCAAAATACTTTTTTTTTTTAATGTGCTGGTATATTAATGCAGCATGAATGAATCTGCTGTTATATGTGGAACGCACAAGCAGTTCTGAGACCGAGGCAAAAAATCAACTAAAGTAATCGGTATTATAATTATATGAATTACTTTTTGTAAGCAACATTGGAAAATCTTTACTTTCAACTCAAAGGAAAATAATTGTTTTTAGGAGGGAGTAAAGTGTCTCTTAGAGTTGTATTAGAATGATACCAAAGTATTTGTAGTAATTGTATATAGTATACAGTGTGAACTCTTGAAGTGATTTCTTCAATAATAACCCTAACTTTTAAGCAGACAAGACTATATATCATGCAGATGGGGAACAGATGACTCGTCTAGGAATACTACAGCTATGCAGGTAAAGCGTTTCTAGGTAGCATAGTGATATGTGCAATGCTATGGTTCTAGCCATCATTCTTAGTCACAGCTTATGAATTTTGGTAGGGTAAAATAATTTATGTGGCCTTGGGCTAACTGATAATGTTTATTTATGCCAGTTAACCGACAATAATAAAAGCCTTTGTTAAAAATGAGTAATAATTCAGTGGTGATCATTTATACTAGTATCCTTGAGTTAAGTAAAGGAGGAGTTGTTTTTACTTTTTAGCAGTTCAGCCATATAAACCACCCTATGAGTTTTGAATAATTATGAAATAACCATGAATATTTATATCTGTGTTGATACTTAGAGTGTTATAGAAGGCAATTCCTGATCCATGAAACATTAGTGGGACTTGTATAGAATAGAGCTAATTTAGCAATGGATGTGTTGCTTAACTGTTCCCAATTAAGTGCAATTGTTTACACAAGGGCCTTATATGACCTTAACATGATGAGGTCTACAAGATCCCCATACCCCAACTCATCGTGGGCTCTGTGAAGCGCATGTATTGCCTCCTGTTGAGGACAAGTTACAAAGAAGTGTGGGTATGGGTTCTTTTTCTTTTATTTCATCAAGTTGGTAGAACCATGAAGTACCTGGATTGGATTTTTTTTATATATGTATACTGTAAAGGAAGTTGCGTTTTTTCCATGGTGTATAGTAAAATAGAATGGGTCTTAGGCATGTATAAGAAACCATGTTGTCCATAGAAGTACATCTTCAGTATAGGCTGTAGTGTAAGACTTCTAGTAGAAAAACATACCTCTGTTTCAAGTAGTTATCTGTGGGTAGCTCAGGGCATAGATCGCTCTATCTGTATCCTATGGCAAAACAAGGCTAATGTTATTGGGTCTTTAAGTCCTAAAAGTTAGGAGATAAAGGAATAAAAATAAAATAATAATAAAAAAAAAAGCCTTGGGTGCACGTGGTTTGAAAGGCTCAGAAAAATGAGGAAACCACAAGCAATCTGCCTGAAGCCTTAGGATATGAATTTGAAATCTCCTAACAGTGTCCAAACAGAAGAGAACACCAGGCTACTGCTATTAAGTGCAGAACCCCTCAGCTGGGGACAGGTCATGAGATTTCTTGTTCATGTCACCCCTTTTCTCATTTCCACCATGCTTTTCTTCTGAATTTCTTGTTCAAATGTATTTTTGGCCAAGACATGAATAAATGTTTTTTCCCCTAACAAGAAGTGAGTTTTCTAGCAGGTATATTTTTGGTGTATTATAGAGTCTGGAGATGAATACATACTTACAAAATGTTTTTTTTGATTGTTGTTGTTTTTCATTTATTTAAGGTTGCTAATCTTGCTTGTTCATTGTCAACAAATGAAGATGGAATGAAAATTGTCCAAATGGCAGCTAATCATATAGAGATTTTGTGCCCACAGGTATGACTTTTTAAATTAATTTCCATTATAGTGCACTAGGTTTATGCTTTATTTTTGTTACACAACACAGATGTTTATTCATAGTCCTTCAAACTAAAACTTGTACACAATTCACACTAAAATTCAGTTAAATTGAGACCAAAGAATAACTCAGCAGCAAAAAAATCAGTTAATATATTTATATCCTGTAGTAACATGGTTGTTATAGTTTAGGAAGTATTACTGCATCTTGACTTAGTGTGCATGTATATTCCATTGTGAATTTATCTTACTAACAGCAGTCTAAAAGCTTGAGATTTTTTGCCTTAAGCAATTGAATGCACAACTCCAAATACTAATACCTTACCAAAGAATGTATCAAAATGGTATTCTCCTCTATATTTGTCATATTTAAAGTTACATAAATACAAAATTCGGCAACTGTGATCTATTTAAAGCAAAACATCAATTTGTGTGAATCTGATTTGGGTTCTTCAACCTTGAGGCTGTATAAATATAAGACCATTAGTTCTTAAAAGAACAGTATGGGCCTCAATATTCATACTGCTTAACATGTTTGAATGATAAATGCAGTTGAAATAGAAAGTGAAGAGCAAATATTAATATGTTCAATTACAAGGTTGAGGAGTCCATTTTATGCCTGTTGAGTAAATGGCAAGACTGAGAGGAACATCAAGAAAATGTGATAGTCTGAAAATATCACAGACCACAGTGTTTTCTCTTAAATTGTTCAGTTTGTGTCTATTTCTATAATGTTTTTACAGTTTGGTATTTTCCATCCCACTCTTTGCTTTAATTTATTGCTGGTTTTAGTCTTGAAATAAGATTTTTATGAACAGTTTCCTCCGGAGTCTTTGTTTCTCTGAGGGTACAAATGCACATTTTAAATACATTATTATGCATCCAGATGGAATTTTGTTTCTTTTTATTGAAAAACATGCACTTCAAGTATTGAATCTGGTACCAGAAATTCCAAACCATTTTTACTTCAACATCGATTTTTCTCCACAGCCATTTAAGCTTATAGGTTTTTAATTTCATGGAGTAAAATGGAAGTTTGTTTGATTCTGACTTTGTTTTTTTACTTCATGGATAAAACTGGGATGAATTCACTGATGGCTATTGATTTGTCTAAATGGTGAATGTGGTATGCACGCGTTCAGATTATGTAATTATTGGGGAGGTATTCGTCATGCAGGGTTTGCTTCTTTCTAAGACAAACATCATGTCTTCGGAAAGCAATTGGTGTTTTATTTAAGTAAGAAATAACAGAAGGCTCCTGCTTTTTCTACTGTAAGCAGATTTTCTTATATCATTTAAAAATTTCCCACGGGGGAAATAATCGTCTCTGAAGATCTCTGTAAGGCACATCAAATAGAGTTTGGAGGGGGGAAATCTGCACGCAGAACTCCCCAGTGGTCTCTAGATCTTTATGGTAAAAAAAAAAAAAAAAAAAAAAAAAAACTACTTTTTATTCTCTGACATATACTCTGAAGGGTACCTTGTTTGAAGGAAGTCATGTTTGCATTGAAATTTGGATAGGGTGAATTAAGAAGGCTTCCAAACCAGAAAAAAAAAAACTTGTAGTCTTGGAGTTTTGCAGTTTTGAGCAGTAAACTTTTCTCCATAGCAGCAGAAAAAAAGGCAGATACAGAATTTGCCAACCCTGGAGGGAAGCCCTTATATTATTAGAATTCATACACGTATTATTAGAATTCAAACACGTATGTTACACTGATGGTACTGTTTTGTCCTTTAAAAAAAAAAGAGGGTTGAAATATTTTGAGATATTCCGCAAAAGCAATTGTGTGTTATGAAAACATATTGTTTACTATTCCTGTATTTGCATGAATATTTCATGAGCAATTAACTTTTGAAGTACAGATATTTTATCTATAGTAATAGAATAAATAAAGAGCAGCTAAGATATTTGACAAAAAGAGAAGTCATTTCTAGCCAAATTGTTATTAGCATTTGGGAGGGAAGATTTCTTGGCTTTTTTTGCATAAATACTGACAAGAATATCTGGAGAAGCAAGCAAACACATTTCTGGTTTTGAGCAGCAAAGTCAGAAAGCTGCAGAATTATTTCTTAATCTAGAATTTGAGGTTATTACCTTTATGTTTCACTTCTGTGGTACATTTTAAGAAATCTTTGGCTCCTCTTGTTCCTCTGAAATAAATGAAGATTGCTGATAAATGTTAAACCTTTCAGAGTTGAGTAAGATTGAAAACGTCCTAAATGTAGGAGACTAGCATCCAAGGGTGCAGGTTTATCTTTGTCTGGATTCTTTATTTACATATACCTCCACTTTGGCCTAAGATACTTTAAGGTGGCCCAAAAGCCGTGCCTGACACGCTTAAGCCAAAAGGCAGAAGTTAGGGAAAAAAGGCTATAAAATTTGTTATGTTCCAGCTTGTTGTCTGACCAGGGTTCTGTGAAAGAACTGAGTCATTATAGCTGTCTTTCACTTACCACAACCCTACACTTTTTTTGAAGGACCTGTTTATGAAGGACCTGAGTGTACATTAACAGTAAAATATGACCTAAACAGGTATTGCAAGACCTGTTTGCTCTTATATCCAAGTAGATTACTGTGTTTGCCTTCTGTGCTAAGCTGTGATGCCAAGGGCATCCTCATGCTTGTTTTGAAAAAGAACATCATACTGTGCAGACTAGGCTGTCCTGTAATACTACACATCATTCCACGGCCATTATATGAGGTAGCTGAGAACAAGACTTGTAAACTATATGGCAGGATCTGCCCATTGAATGTCTTGATGAAATGGAGGTTAGCTTCCCCTAGCCCCAGCACTCTATCTAAGGCTATATTTCTTCTGAGAACCCAAGAGCTTTGTATCCTCTCTTACATGTATAATTGCAATAGACATCAGTATTTGCCTTGATGCCTAATTGCCCCCCACCCCGCCCCCTAAAAAAAGATTCTAAAGAATTAGTTGAGCTTTGTTAGGTTTTTGTTTTATTTGTTTAGAAGTTGGAGTGCTAGTTCTCTTTGTGTCTATAGTACCTCAATGGTTGGAATCCTAAGATTGCTCTAGAGTGGAATGCCTGTTGAGCTCATCAAGTTTCTTGTCAAAGACTATTTGTATTAGTTTGTTGAATTTGTAAAATTCAGTAAAGGGACGTTTAAATGCATAAAATGAGTATTTAAAATCATTATATTTCCCATTCAGCAGATTGTCTGTAATTCATTTAATGCTTACACTTTCTCCACCCTGCATTGTGCCTTATGGTTCCTGTTGTGCCTTGCCAAAATATTTACACAAGAAGGTCAAGTGACTTACTCTATGAACAGAGGAGTTTGCTGAAGATTGTTTGAATTCTGTTCTTACTACACCTCTACTTTGGCTGTCTGGAAGAGGCTGTAACAGACACTCTAAAGGGTCTAAACTGCATTTGTAAATCTGCAGCTATATTAAAAAGAGGAATGAGAAATGGAGATTTTTTTAGGCTTTGATTCTATCAGCTTGATAAGTAAAAAGGACTTGGATAAGTGGTTCATTAGAGCAAACTTAGTTTTGAGATATTGTAAAACCTCCTGTGAATCTTTCATACCAGGTCTGATAACTCATAAGACTGGTGAAGTATGTTATTAAAATTATTAAAAAGTAGTCATGTTGAAAGACCTGATTAACAAAAAATAAGTGTATTTTAGATCCCATGTTTATGAAACTAAACTGATTCTTGAGGCAGAGCCCCTGTTGTTGTTTTGTTCCAACTGCTGTTAGCAAGGACACACAAGCTGATTTCACTGGGCTCTATAATTTACTCCTCTCTGTCCAGATTTTATACACAGACCTCGTGAGGTAATGCAGATCAAATGATAAAATAACTTTTTAGAAAAATCTATACTTTAGCCTCTGAAATTCAGTGATCAAAATATGTGTTTGCTTTCTGTGCTAAGGCAAACTGTACAAACTGCTTAGTACTTTCTTGTTCTCAGTAGAACAATGGAAATAAAGAGGAACTCAAATCACATGATTTCACTTGTGAGCTCTCTGCAGTAAGTCACCCTTACTTGTAGTAGGTGTGGTGAGTGTGGGACATTTTTACTTGGTTGTGGTACAGTGGTGGCTAGAGCTGGGGACCGCTGTAAAGTATTGGAAAGTCCATTCTGTGTTTATGCAGATAGGCTTCTTTGGGTGCTTGCTTTTACTTGAATTTTTCCAATTAGAGTTTTAAGTTAAAAACAAAACAGCACCTTAAACTACAACTCTTGAATTCCCCTGAAAGTCTCATGATGGCTGCTTGGCTCTTCTTTGATAGTATTCAGAGAGAGAATAATTAACTACAAAATGCCTTGAGGTTTTTGGTCTTAACTTTCAGGTTGCAGCATCTGTTGTGTTAGAAAAGAATCCTCAACAAGTTTGCAGTTTGTAATATTAAAATACCAACCAGACATATCGAGAGGCCTCATCTTCTGTAGCAATACACAAGCCTTCTGTTTTACTCTCTGCTTGCCCCACCTGCAGGCAGCACAGGCATTAGGAAGTCATAAGAATGAGTTTTTTTAAAGTTCCTGGAACACATTCACTGTAAATTCATACTGTACAAAAATGCGGTTAATGTTCTATAAACAATTTATTTCTCTCTGTGCTCTTAAAATCTGAAAGCCTTTTTCCCAGAAAGGTATTTTTTTCTCTCCAACTTCATTCTTTTTTCTGACTTTGTAAGTTTTTCACAGATGCCACATGTTTTGGTGACAGACCTGTGCCAGAATTGCTAGAGAGGGAAAGAAAGGCAATCAAACATTATTATTAGAGACTTGATGCCATAAGAAAATTACTGAGTTTCTTCTCATCTCCTCAGGAGAGGAGGATGGACCTACGATAGGCAAGCTTGCAGTAGGACATGACAACAAAATAATACCACCTTTATGAAATTGATGTTTTCATGGTACTCTGAAGAGAGGGGAGGAATGAAAAGGAATAAATCTCAGAAAATATAAATACTCAGAGAGGGCATTAATAATAAAATTCCATTTCCTTCTATTTTAATTACAAGATACATTACAACAAAATACAACATGTTCCTTGTGTTGAAGCAGGGGCCTAAAATGACACTACTGAGATACAGTTCTATCTGTGGCACAGCTTTGTTTCATGGATTTGGCAGACTGCTAATGTCAGCCACTCCCCCAGCTTTTGAGTCCTGTTCATGTCAGATGGAGGATTGGTTATTTAATGGGGATCCCCAGAGCTTCTGGGGTAGTTGAGGGGGAACAGACAAAAGCATTAAGTCTGGTACTGTGGCAGGCAAGGTTCAAACAGCAACTACAAAACATTACAGGTGAACCAGCCATTCAAGATCCAATCAGACTTCTCTCCACAAATTTGTGGTCTTTTCTGCCATCTGGATAGAACTTTTATTGCTGGCCATTATACCAGGAGCACGCCAAGCAGAGAGGGGTATTATGGAGGCGGCGGGGGGTGGGAGCGGGGGTGAGAGAAAGAAAGCTTTTCAAAAAAAGCCCAGGGAAACACACTAAAACCTGTGATTGCAATTTTGTGATTTCCTCATGACTTCTATAAATTAAGTACAGTGGGACTTTTATAAATTTACATCTGAAAATCAGTACATCTAAAGTGAAATTCTTTAGATGCAAAGCTGCTTCTGATTTCATGGTACACGCAACCTGCAGAGCCAGTGCTGAAAGGTGCTACTGGAGAGAATTGTCTTAAGTGGTGGTGCAGGAGTGGAGTTAGTGAATTTGGATATTTGCAGCACCTCTCAGGGAAATGTCTGACCTAGAGGGTGGAGAGAGAAATCTTTCTACAGATTATGGCTGCATCACATTGACTGTCAGCTTCCATGTTTTTTGTGCCTTTGAATGATTTCCATGGAAGGAGCAATAAATTCAAGGCAGCAGATGACTACCCTTCTTGTGTTTTCATAGTTTCTTCCTGGAAACAGTTTTGCTAAAATGTCATTAAGGAAGCAAAGAGAAGTAGATAATCTGCAAGTGATTTACATGTCTGTTATATTTGTATAATGATCAAACACAAAATATATCTGGCAATTCGACAATCTGCTCTGCTCAATTCCAAATCAAATGCCATCAGAAAACACGTCAGTAAGCACAACACTGGAAGCAACCATAGAATAGGAAGTACTGAATCAGTTTTTCTGATTCCTGTAATTGTTACATAATTGTGCAGTGTTACTGAGACTGACGCACAGAAGCCCGTCTCACTGATTTAGAAGCAGCAGCCTGACTTACATTCTTAAAACTCTCATTGCTATTTTAAACGGAATAATTTCAAATAAAACTTTTTTCTTTGAAAATTGTTGTGTGATACAACACTTGCTAGATGCTTTGAGACAAATTACAACATGTGTGTTCATTTTATGCATCATATAGTGATAATGTATGTGTGTTTCTAATAACACCACTTCTAATCTCCTTTCTACTGTTTTTGCAAAAAAAGGCAAAACAAATTATAAACTAGTAATTGCAGTCACACTAACTTAGAATTCAGTCACACTAGCTTAGTTTCTGGGAAGCATTCTTCATCCTCCCAACATTCATTTGATCAATATGTAAATCGTGGCATGTGTAAGTACTCAATAACACTCCACAGAATCACCAATTTCTCCATTTCTGTTTCATCTTTTTTTTCCCCTCCTCCTCCTTTTTCTTGAATGCTTCTTTAACGGCTAAGACTCTTCTCTGTTGTAGGCAGTAGCTTTTCTCTTTCTCAATCCTGTTTTAAGTTACTATCCTGCTGGCTTTCAGCATGAGGAAAATGCATCAGAGGACTAAAGACATGGAAACAATAATACCATGTGCAATAGAAAAAGTAGTAGGTAAGTGTGCAGTTTAGATAGAGTGAGGGATGAGATGGGGTCATTAATCATAAACCTCCTTGACTAATAGTGCCCCTAAATAGATGTCTGTCTCCGTGACACAACTAAACTATAGGAAGTCTAGCTTTAGCTTCTAACCAGTCTCCTCCTTCCAAATGATGAAACATGTTGCAGAGCTGTGAAATCATTGATCTTCCCAGAACGTTTTAATTGCTTGATTCTTCATGACTAGAAATATTTCACATAAAAATAATTCCAAAATGAACTAGAGGCACTGTTTTGTAAGCCGTGGTTTACTGAGGCATAAGTAAATTTTGCCCTATTGGCTTCACTGTGCAAATAGTTAAGTGTAGCATGTCTGACAGTGTCCCATAGCATTTTTGAAGGAAATTCTAAGTTCTTCAGGCAGTTAGTGATGGGTTTATGCTCTTACATATGGAAGTTTATGTTTGTGAGCATAACGATTACTCTTTCCAAAAAGATGATTTTCAGAGTGTACTTTGGAAACTTGCTTGATTTCTAGTGTTTTTTTTTTTTTTTTTTTTTTACTATAACCTCAGCAAATGGCCAAATTGGGAAAAAGCCTTCAGTTAATTAGTTGTCAGAAGTGGTATCTATGAAATAATAATTTTGTACTAATGTTTCCCTCCTAAATTCATCCTTGCTAGAAAGGATAGAACCCGCCCTCTTCATTTTAATATAGTTACTATTTTTAAGCCCGACAGATAAAGAAATACCTGTCTGTTCTATATAGGTATAATATATGCTATGTCCTAATTTGCTGATCTTAGAGTTCTGTGTTGTATTGGCAAAACATGATACTTTTACATGACAAAGGCAAATGACCTGTCTCGGTAAAGATACTCCGTAATAGATGGTGGTGTGTCTATTTTTAAGGAGTGAAACTGTCAGTATGCTGCACCTGTAAGTATACCATATGAAAGTAAAAACTTCCTTTGTTAATATCAAATTGAAATAGAATGGATCTCGCAATTAAAAAAATAAGTAATATAAGTAAAATAATAGAAAAGTAAGTAAATAATTGCCTATTCTGTTAGTCATTCTATTAGAGACAACAGAGAGATTAACCTAAGCGACATCTGACTGTTGTTCCTACTGTGAGGAAGAAAAAAAAAAAAAACAGAAATGCTGCTTTATGGTTTGTATTAAAAAGTAAAAATCATCATTCTTACAGAGAGTGTAAGTACTTAGGTGTTGTTTTTTTGTTTTTGGCTGCAGGTTATTAATGCTGCTTTAGCTCTTGCTGCCAGACCAAAAAGTCAAGTTGTAAAAAACAACATGGAGATGTACAGGAGTACATGGGAGAATCACATCCATGTTCTCACTGAAGCTGTGGATGATATAACAAGCATTGATGATTTTCTTGCTGTTTCAGGTATGATAATTTTTAGAATCTTACTGTTCTTCTGGATGCTTTGAAAACTTACCGCTACATTTTCAATAGTAAACCAATGGAAGATGAGTTAGCATAAAGCGTTTTGAAGCTGCTATATCTCTTTAAAAGCTTCAACTACACAAGTAGCTGTTCTATTCAGCACTACTTTGGATGCATGTAGAAGTGATTTGAACAAACTGTTTCAGGTGCTTGAAGCAGAATATCTCATTTGCTTTGAATGCTTTTATCCGATGTCTCAGATTCATTTATCTCCAACTTTCAAACTTCTCTTTGCAGATGCAAGAAGATCTTCCTTTTAGGAAAGGAAGTGTGTATCCATGTGTATACACTTAAAATAGGGATCAAAAGATACTGTGAAAATCTTTCTCCCCCGGTGCAAATTACATTCCTCAAAGTAGTGCAACATAGTGATCATTCGGCAGAGCTAAAGGTATAAAAGTGTAATATCATGCTGTCATGAACAGAAATTTTTTAACAGCACTTTTTTTTTTTTAATTTGAGGAAGAAAGAAGGCTAATGTGAGTTTTGTTAGGCACTTCAGCATTTCCTTGAGCTGTGCAGGTAGTACTTGAGCAGCCAGATTGATTCTGAACTTGCAGATAGATGATTCAATTTCTGCAGAAATTTGTGGTAAACACAGAAGTAATGATGAAATCACATGGGTTAATTTCTCATGTAAAAAGGAATTTAAAAACACCTCCTAAACTGAACAAATCCACAATCATGTTTCAGAATTTTTGGAGTTACAAATATTTGTCAAGTAAAGGGTACTTCCAGATTTTTTCCCTGGAGAGACTTTTAATGTCAGTAAGTAGTTACTACTGAAGCAGTGAGAGTCCTAAAGATCGAAAAAGAAGATATAAAATAGCTATTTACTAGTTGCACTTTAAAAGCAAAATGCTCCATTTTCAGCTTCTCTTGGATCAATGTAACATGGACCAGAAGGAAAGCATCTTAAATAATTCTTGCCTAATTTTTATATTTCATTATGATTAGTATGCCTTTTGCTTGCCCCTCCTTCTCTGGTGAACTTAATCCCCCTTGTTAGGGCTACTTGGTTTATATAGCTGTGTAGAACACACAAAAAAAATCTGCAGTGCTCAGTGGTTTGAAAGCATTAGTGAAATCAGATTTATGGACATTGTTCTTCGTTCATTAAATATGAAGATAGACTGTCATAAGGAAGTTTCTTGATATTCATTGCTCTACTTTGTTTATTTTCAAAAATAGTGTGTTCATTAGGGTAACTGGAAACTGCTGAAGTCCCCATAACTGAGTAGCATTTTTTCTTGTGATTGGCACATGGATGTGACTGTGCAAAAGTTCTAAGCAGAAATGGGTGCTTCAGCCCTTTCTGAGTAAAAGGCTTGGTGTAGCCAGGGGACAGAACCATTTACGGTATTCTTTCGTAGCTCAACTTCACCGATGCATGGCTTTAATTGATTTTATAACAGTCTTTTGTTGGTAGTGGCTGTTAGAAATATCTGTCAGAAGTTTAAATATAGAAAATGGATAAAATACTATGAGATGAAATTTCAGTCTGCAGAAATTCCCGTTAGAACATATTTTGCTAGAATGTTCCTTTAAGTGTATTTGACAATATTGCCAATATATCTCAAGTAATATAGAATTCTTTTGTATTACTTCTAAATATAATTTAAAATAAATGAACACAGGATTACACTTCATAAATAGCTACATTATAATAAGTAAGTTCGGATTGGTTCTCCAGTGAGACCACAGATGCTAAGGCAAAACTGAAAGATTATAGTCTTGCAGCATTCGTATTTGTCACATTTTCACCATCATCATGATCTAGATTCAACTGCTCTTCAGAACAACATTTAAGTATTTGCTCGACGTTAAGGTTTTAAATCTCATTGCTTTTTCTGGTGTTTAGACTAAGGCTTAAGTTATAAATACGTACTTTAGGACTTTGTATTTGAGCATGCTCTGAGGGGCCCACAGCTTAGTTCTTCCTCAGAGCTCTGGCATGTTCTAAGGTTATAATCACTGCTTTTTTCAGGTAACTATTTAAGCTGGAAATACTCATGCTGTTTCTTTGACCACTTGCTAATCCCTTTATTAAATATCATAAAATTTCTTTGTTGACTGTTTCATAAAGCAGTGGAGAGTTTCTATCCTATCTACTATGAAACAAAAATATACTCCTTTAGGTCATATGTACTAATTATACAGTGTTAATTAAAATTTAGCATTTAAATAAATGTAGACACAATGTCACATATTTGTTTAGTCATGTCTTTTTCAAGCCCAAACATACTTTTTTTTCTTAACTGGAAAAAAGCAATAGTCATTTTGTGGAAGGAATGCATGTATTGAAGGTATTGTATTTGCAGTGTGAAATATGGTTATATTTTTCCTTGGGAGTAAGATAGAGAACTTTTGCTCCAAGTTTACCTACCTACTGCTTGATATAGATCTAGTTTTGACTCTGAGCATGAAAATTCTTCCTGCTTCAGTTTTTCAGTTGCTATACCTAACAACGGGGTTAGATCTGAACCTAGTGCAATTTACTGCAAAGTAGAGTATTTTATTCTCTTAGCTGCTTTCCTGCATTTGTCTTAGTAAAGAAAAGCATAACAGATTTCTTTTATGCAAGCTAGTCTTTTAGGGAACCCTATTCTTCCTAATAGGGTCCTGGAGGTTGCAGATGTTTCCTGCAGGGCTCCGTATTGAAATTGCTGCAAATAGTAATAGCTGTTAAAAAAGGTGAGAAAACAAGTCAGTTTTCTAAGTTGCTACTGGATTAAATACTTAAATCCCTTTGCCTTACTCTGAAATCTCATAAGATTTAAAGTTCCTCTTTTGAATTAATTGAGCTAAATATCTATTTTTATCTAGAGACCTGTGATTTATTTAAATTGCATATTTCAATATTTCTCAAAATTACCTTCACTTGAAGAAAAAAAGTTAGAAATTCCTTCAATAATTCAGGTAAAAAATGTATGCCACTGGGCAAATAGTCTTTTCAGAGTACACTTTTGTATTTTCAGTGCATTTTATATTACTTGGCTCAACATAGTTGAATGTTTGACATTTTCTTATGGTGTGTAAAAGCAGATGCTCTAAATAGCAGTGATATATAGACTTACGTATCATGAGGTTCAAAAATATAAACATTTATGTGCTTTTCTAAACATGTGTATAGCATCTTTTCTAGGCTTTGGCAAGATTCCTTGGCACACATTAATTTGATTAATGTTTAAGTGTCATGTTTGTGGAGGCTAAGTGGAAGATTTCTATGAAAATATCATCTATTTTCTTTGGGAAGATTTTTGTTGTCTTATGTATATAGAGTTAATTATTAAGATACAATAAGGAAAGGTTCGAGCCACTCAGTTTTTACTTCAGTGTGTTAGCACTGTTTCTGTGTCCTGGCAGAGGAAAATGTTCATATGCTGCTCTGTTTAAATAGACAAGTTAAATGTGCAGTAGAAGATAGGATCCAACTCTCTGGGAATTTATTTGGTAATTAAAAAAGATAGTGTTAGTTGAGGGCCTGAGGACCTTGCGAGTTCTGGAAGACTGAGCAGACTCACCATTTCTGTGGAGAGTTCTCCTCTGCTTTAGAACTAAAGGTAAGTAGCATGCATGCACTGTCTTGTGAGGACAAGCAGTGGACTTGTGGATTGGCCTTGCTACACATTCTACACATGGCCAGAGGACCTCAGCATGGTGTATTCCTTGATCCAATGACCAGGGAGCACAGGTGCTGGCTCAGGATGAAACTCTTGGATAGGTCTCCTCCAGCCATCAAATGCCTCGAATGGCCAAGGGAGTGTGACAAGCAAAGCTGTCCTCACTCAACAGCAAATATGCCATGTTATATCTGGTAAGAGGTAATAGATAGAGCCTAAATAGGTAGAGCTCAGAAGTCAATTTGGGTAAGCTAATTTCCTCCTAGCCCCTTATCGCCGAGATTTGGCCATGATTCCTCAGCAGGGTGGAGGCAACCACAAGATGCCACCATCACCCTGGGACAGCTGTCCTTGGTTCCTCCATTAGAGATGTTTGGCAGGCAGCTTGAGGAGGTGGCACAGGAAACATCAAAGTATCCAGTGCACTCCCTTAGCTGCAGAGCCAGTCATTCCATCACTGACAGTTAGTTTGTTCAGGCATAAATGGACCAAAACATGGGCTCATACAAAAACATGCTTTGTTAAAGCCACTCACATCCGTTAATATGCAACATGCTTGGACTTTTAGTCTAGTAATTGCTGCTGACTTCTGTTTCAGTTTTTTTTTTTTTCTCGTCTCCTTATATTCCTTCTCAAAGTTGCTGCTTTTTCCTGACTGCTTTAATGCTCATTTACATCTGTGAAGGCTGTCTTTAACAGAAGTATGCCTTCTAATGTGTGTACCAGCACGTCCAGCCTAGAGAAACTATATGAAACTTTAAGAGCTGGTTTTAAAATGCATGTGAAGACAGTACACGGGTTGCCTCTATTGTCACTATGGTCTTTTTTTCTTCCAGTACCCCGTAGACTGCAGTGTCCTATTTTTCTGACTTCCTGCAGAAACTGAACTCTTCCCCTTGACTGTTAGAATATTCCCTGTGTTCCGAAATGGCCCAGATGAGGCTCAATGAATTAATATATTATAGATGGCCAAAACAGAGATGTACTGTGGAGTAAGTTTAGTCTGTCATAAATCTTTACTGGTTAGGTAGCTTCCTCCCTCCCCGCTCGCAGCATAATCACACTCTTATTTATCCATGTTTTTTCCTTTACTGCGTTTTTTTTTTCCTTTACTATGAATCCCTGTTAAGATTTTCCAATTTTAAATGCTGATCTTCTGTTCTTCCAACTTAATAATATTCTTCCACTGTTACCAGATGTAGAAAGGCTGAATGTTAACACCAATAATATAGCCAAGTCTATGACTGGTTAAAGAGGAAAAAAAACTCTTTTTTTTTTTTTTTTGGCTGTTACTCTGTTACTGCATTATTTTCTCTGAAGCAATGGTTGACATGGCTTTGTTCTAGTTTAATCCCCTTGATTTTTAAAAATAGTATAATGCCATTAGACTATGTATAATTAGCTTCTAGCCCATCTCATGCAGTAAAAAAGATCAGACAATGCTACATAAGCAATGAAATCTTGTGTTTAAGGAACAGAATCCTAGTTTTGGCTAAACAGAGCAACACAAGGACCATTAGATAGTCCAGCTGTGATTAGTGAGGCACTCTATGATCCACAGCTGAAAGATTATACCTACCAGAGAAAACAGGCTGCAGTAACAAGACTAACACCTCATAAGAGAAGAAATCATAGGTTTGGAATTTTTGTGTTCTACACTTTTGTACAAATGTACAGTTTTTCTGTACTGACCATTCTTTTACTTCTTAAGAGAAGAGAAATTCTCTGAAAATTGTAAAGAAAAAATATATCTCTGTTTCTATTAAAACTGCTCAGGAATTTGTTTCCATTTGTCAGTGTGTAGGTTGATGCTTTTAATTTTCAAACAGCATATTGTTGCAAAGTTGAGGACATTTAAATTTAAGAGCATCTGTTTCAACCAACCTGAAATAATTATTTTAAGTTTGTCCCTGACAAAAACAGTTACTTGTGTAGGTTTGCCAAATTCTCAGTTATGAGAATTTGAAATCTGTGGTCTTTGAGTTCTTTCCACCTGTAATATTTGTCTGTGGGCAACTACGGTTAAATTGTTAAGGCCTTTAAGTATATGTATATATTTTAAGTACATATGGAAGAGCTATATATACACCCAGAAATATATTTATAGAAGAGCTTCTTCCTAAGAGTATCGATGACTTACAGCTTTTGGGCTGAATGCCCATTTCGCAGGTAAGGCGTAGAAAATGTGTCTGCTTCCTGTGGCCTCCCTTGTGGATGTGATGTAGATCATAATGTGTTGATTTGTTACTTTTTCTGAGGAAGAGAGCCCTTGTTCTAGTCCCTGCTGATCTGTTGTCCAAACTTGCATCACAATGCTGTTTTGTTTTGTTTTCTGGATATCTAAATCAGTTTATTTTTTTCTTAAGTTTTTTAGTTTTTTCAAAATGGCATATTTTGCTGTGGGAAGAATGCTATTTTTACTGTTCACAAAAGAAAACATAATTCCTCTTTATTAATACCATCCATTTTCTCCATATGGATATTGTAAAGCTGCCATTGAAACAGGACTCTGAGATTAAAAGATCTAAGGCATTTTGTGGTGTTCTTCATTTGGAAAGCTGAGATCATCCTTCTCTTAATGTTGTAGCATTGTTTCTTCTATTTTTTATATATATATATATATATATATTTATAAAAGACACTTGATTAATGACAATAAAAGACAATATATCCTAAGGTCAAGTGTTTGTAAGTATTTGTAACCTTAAATTGCAGAGCTTGTTCAGGCTCATGGCTCATGCTTCAGATTACTCTGACAAGGTGCACTCTATGATAGTGATCAAGATATGTCAATTAGGTCAAAGCAACCTGCAAAACATGCTGAAAATACTTGGACAAGGAATGAGAGAGCAATTCAGATTTTTGGCTTGTTTTTCTCTCTGGATAGAGTTATTTTTCGTTCCATGGTTCAAAGTTGTTTCCTCTTATTCCTATATTGCCTCTCGATGTAATAAGGAAAATTCTATGTTAAATCTTACAGACTTTTATCTGAAGTTTGTTTGGCCCAATTGTAGTGGTGCTTCAGGACAAAGGGGTATTCACTGGTTCTAAGAGTTGAATCCCATTCTCATTATGCTCATTTGGGGTCTAAGAAAATTGCTTTGGTTTCTCTCCCAATCCCCTATGATTCTTGAGAGGAAAGAATCACAGTATCTGTCACTCAGAGTTCCTCCAAAGTTCTCACCAGCATCTCCTGGTGCACCTTTCACTAGTTCTCTGTTTAAAGTTGCGTCAAAGCCTGTTGGACCTATCTTCCACTGTTGTTATTTATTTATTTATTAGTAATTTAGTAAGGTGTTTTGTGAATAAGTTTTTCTATTTTCCTGCTACTGGCATGGAGTTGTTTATTTTGAAGATGAGAGTAGTGACCAGAACTCCATACGGTATTTAAGATAGACATGTATTATGGATTATCTTTTTGTTGTTGCTGTTTTCTTCTTCACTGTGAGGGGTTCCCTGGGAAGTTCTAGCATTGTGTATCTTTAAATTATCGTTGAACTAATGTCTTAGGCAATTGTTTTCACTAACCAGAAATTTCTCTGCCTAATAAAAGTGACTAATTTATAGCTCAATATTATATATATACATAGGGTTTGTTTTCACTATGCATGTTAATTTGAGTTTATTGACATTGCATGTGGTCTGTTTTATTAACTAGTCCCTTAGAACTGCGATAGCCATTTACAAATCTTTGTGGTAACTTTCCCATTGGCTATTCTTAGAGAGGAAAAACCCAGCAAATATGTGGCATGAAGTAGCTGGGCAATGTAATTCTGTAGCTGAATTGGCCATTTGGGGTAGTTAAAGCTTTCATTCATAGACTGAAAATGTGTACTGAATTATGCTCGTGTTTTACTGAATTTTATGTTGGTGCTGAGAGTTAGATAGAACTTTTTTGCAGCACACCCCATACAAGCTACTAAAATTGTCTTCTGAAGTTCGAGGGCTGTTGAGTTTGGAATTCACTTTGTCTTTGATATAGCAAAAGTCAATTTTGGCAGCCTTTAGAGCATAATGTAAGATGCATAAATTTGATACAGTCTGGGATTAATTTTTTTGTGTTTTATGCTAACAGCTTGGTTGCTAATGGCCTTCCATCTGCAGCTGTGGCAGTAGTGTTTTCATGCTCCTTTGCATTTTTGTAGGAATTGATTTGCCTACATCTTCTAATCAGATGTGCTGGAAACATTCACAAGAGTTCCAAAAACTTTGTATCTAAATGAGCACAACCAAGCAAAAGAGTAAAATTATTTTTTGATCAATAGCTCTGAGGGCTTAAAATAGCGATGCCACTGTATTGTAGAGTGCCAGATTTTTCTGTCAAGGTACAATACAAAAGCTATTATCAGGTTTCAGAGCAGGTTGTATTGCAGTTCTGTAACTTGTAATATGTGGTTTTATTAATGTAATTTAACTGATCCTTTAAATTCAATTCCAAAAATACAATCCCTGCACAAGTGTTTAAAAAACAAAAAATGCTGTCCCTGATTCTTATTTTATGTATTTAATTTTAATTATGCTTGATTATAGAAGAATATCCTTCCATGCAAGATCTGTTATAATGCTGAGTCATACTAGCTTGTTTAATATTAAAAGGAGAATACACCTTTTAATAATGAATTAATAATAGTCTTGTAATAATAAAAAGAGAATTTTTTTGAACTTCAAATATTAAACACTTATAGCCCACGTTCTCGATTGGATTTTTTATTAGCAACAGGAGACATCTGGAGACAACTAAAAGCTTGTCTGTTTCATTTTTAAAATCCCAAGATTTAAAATACAATCCAGTCCCCTCTTACTACATTATCTCAGTCATCTTTATCAATTTTTGTTGTTTCACAGTTTTGTATTATTTTTGCCAGTATCATGTTGTGTACTTAAGATACTGTATAGCCATGGGTAAACAAACGGCTTATACAGCTCTATGTGTTTTTATTGCTTCTTAAGTAATAAACAGAAGAAGGGTATGCAAAACCAGCGAACTGGGGAGCTGATGCTAGACTGATCCATGTTTAATCAAAATATAAGTAAAATGAAAAGCCATCTTTTCTTTCCTCAAATTTGGTATTTTATGAGATATAACTACTTTCACCAGTAAACAGCCAAGTTTGAAAATGAATTTATACTATTTCCACTAGGAAAACTCACTAATTAATCACAACCAATAATTTGTTGTTTTTGTGGGTTTTTGAGTTTTCTATCCTAAATTAACTCTTGTCAGTTAAATGCATTCTATTTTTTAACTAACCCACAGATAGAACAAAGGTTACTGTGTCAAACAAAGTTATTGCATGTTCATCAGATGTTCAGTATAGCATGTAAAAAGCAATTGCAAGAGAATATTAGCATAAAGCCAATCGTTTCACCTGAGCAGTTGTCTAGGAGTGGTGTATGGCTATTTTCTTTTGACAATGTTTTATTGACATAACTGAAATGCCCAGCATTTAACATAATATGACCTGCTTTGTTACTCACATTGCAAAACAGGTCATGCCAAAAGGTCTCCAATTATATACTGCTAATTTAGCTGAAGGAAATAGATTGTAAAACTTTGTTTCTTTATTCCCTTTCCAAAAATCAAATGCTTTTGAAGGTGATAAACTATCCCAATCTTCCAGCTGATGCGAAGACAAACATTGAGCCTATTCTAGTAAATGCACTTTTCTTTTATACCACTTAGTCCAAACTAGAAAGGTTGCACCTCTTCTTTCCCAAGCACTTCGCCTGAAATCATTAACTAGGGTAATAATTATGTATCCATTTTACGATAAGTACTATGAATTATTTCACTGTGATCTGACTGGTTAATGCATATTAAAAAGACTTTTATTAACCAATGAGTAACATTTGAGTTGAATCCACAACTACCTTTACATAAACTCTGATACAAAGTAATTAAAATAATTTAGGATTTACAGTCCTTTTGAATTTTTAAATGAGATTTTTATGATAGATATTTTAGCTAGATTTGAGTTTTGAATGCAGAATTTAGAAAGCAAAAATAAATTCTCCATTTCCCAGGCATAGAAGGGCAGGGAACAGATGTATTTATAGTTTGTTTAGGGCCAAGCCATTTTTCACCTAAGGCAATAAAACTGCAGACTTCAGCTCTCCTCTTTTGGCAGAGCAAATGATTTGGAAAATTGAATCTCTACTTTTCTAAAAGCGAGAAAGTAACTTGTTTTTTTTTTTTCATGGCCTCTATTTACTTCATTTAATTCATCAGCTGGGTAAGTAGCTCTGCCTTCAAAAGGGGCAAGAAGGGTAGAATAGACCAAACAAAGGGCTGTGGAATGCTTAGAGGATGACACAGCCCTATCGTGTTGAAGGAGAATCCTCTCTTGTACGTGTGATTCCTCCTCCAGACACTTTGCCTAATGCATTACTGAAATGCTAACAAATGAAGAGGAAAACACTAAGTGAAAATACACAGTTGTTTCCACCAGCTTATCTACTGAGTTTGTGAACCGGATGCCACCCATTTCAGAAAATACAACTTGAGTCTCTAAGGCAAGTAATTCTCCATTTTCCAGTGGAGACATGAAAAAAGTGTGAAAGGGAAGCATGCAAATTATATATTATTAACTTATTATACCTAAGATATCATAACCACCTGAGAAAAAGAAGCTACTGCATGAAACCTGGTGGTGGCAAATGGTCTGAAAAATTTTATGACAAAATCTGTGAAGTACTCTATGCTACAAGGAAGACATTGCTGTAATTTGTAGGCAAAAGTCATCTGTAATGACTTGCATAGATAGTGATTGATCCCACAGAATTTTAAGTATCTTCCACTGTGGTACCTTTATGTCTTCAGCTCTTTGCATTCACCTTAATTCCCCACCACTATTCTTGTACTGTTTTATAACTTTTCTCATGTAGCCGCTGTCTCTACAGTGGAGACAGCCACTGTATTTTTGTTCTGCTGTCATACAGTTATGACAACAACATGGTATAGTCTTCTCAGAGAGCCCTATTTCAATTACAGACGATAGTAATTAAATTTCCCCTTAACCCCTTTTTCAGGGCTAATCAAATCTGGTTCTCTAAGCCTCTCCTCAGATACACTATATGTGCTAGCCTCTTGACTGCCCAGTGGTGCTTTGACAGACTCTTAAGTTTTTTGATGCAATTGATGCTGGAGAGCCTAAAACTGCACAGCATTCCACATCCAGCCTCCTGGGTGCCAAAAATTTTTTAGTTTGTTTAGGTGAGTATTGGATGGATGTTAACAAAGAACCATTTACTGAATCTTGCACCTCATCCTTAATGGTCTTACTCTCTCAACCTTGGTGTCAGAAATTACTAAATCTAAGGACTCATCTGAAAGGAACTGCAAAGTTAATTTTCTTTGCTTCCATTTTATTATGTACATGGTAAAAGGTAGGAATCTATCTTTTGGTCAGGGTTAGCCATTAGTGAATATGCTTTTATGCTTTAGGACTTGCAGAAAGTATTTTCCATTTTGTCTTCAAAAGACCAGACAACATAATTTTTTGCTTCTTCTAATAGTTCTCTATTCTCTAATAGTTCTTCTATTTTTTTTCTGGAAAGACTTCATTTGGTCCACAAATTTGTTGAACTAAGTGCACAACTTTAATAAAAGTGCTTCAGCTGAAGACTTATCAGTGCCAGGTATAGTGGAAGGGTGTCTCCTGTCTTTTTCTTCAGACAATATGAAAAGAAAGAGCTATTGATTTTGTCCCAGAGGCAGTCTGAGTCATGGCTTTGTCAAAGACAGCATTATTATCCAAAAGTTAGTTCAGCTGAGAAATACTTTTTGACCAATTCTACTAGCATCACGATTCCAAAGGAAAATAAGAATGTACAGAACACTACTCATGGTAATTGTGCTGGTGGCTGTGGCAATTTGATGATTTCTTTAAACATCTATCAATCTACTGTGAAAATTAACTCTTACACTAGACATTTTGACTCATGACAAAGAGATGATGCATCATCCTGATCTTCTGATCTTTTCTGCACTAGAATACTTGGATTGAAGTCAGAATTTGATTTAATGCATTTTTTGTAGTAGCAGGAAGCACCTGTAAGAAAGATACAGGTGAAAACAAACTCAGCTGGACTTTTTTCATGCTGTCAGATGTACTAAGGCCTGCTTGTACCTATGGGAAAAACAAGTGAAATAATGTTTTATCGTTTGTGAAGTATCTCATCTGGGAAGAGCTTCAGAACACAGAGATACTGTTCTCATTAGCTCTGAGTGTTCAGAAAGGCTGTTACTGAATAGAAGCCGTGTGTGGGACAAGATGCCTTAGACTTATTGAATGTGTGCATTTTGGTGAAAGTTTGGGAGTCCGTGATGTGGCCAGTACAGCCATTGTGTCAAGTTCTCCACTAAATAAAAGCATTTTGCATGTATATATGTTTTTGGACTGGCAGTGATTATAACATGTATATGTTGTAGCTATTAAGGTAAAAATGGATAGGCTCTGAGGATGGTGTGGCAAAAAAGAAATGTGCACAGCGGTCATAGTTTTAATGTGCATAGAAGAGGTGGAAAAAGAAGATGTCTTAGACTGTATGCAAAGGAAGAGAGTGCTTTGTTAGAACAGGAAGTGGTTTGAGAAAGAAAAGAGGTATAAAGTTATTTGAATTTAGCTGACAGTTGCTGCATTATTGTGTAGATGAGAAAATACAGAAAATGTAGAATTATTCTTAACTCCTCAACATAGCTTTGAATTTCTGAGCTGGTGTTGAATTCTAGTAAGGGAAAGACTACATTAGGGAGATTATGATAGCAGAATAAAGGATTCTTTCTTAGAATACAGCAAAAGTAGGTTAAGGGGAGGGTGTTTTGAGGCAAGAAGGTATCATGAAATAATAGAGCTGTAGGAGCAAAACCAGTGGTGCAGAATCATGTTGTATATTGATGTGGTAATGCTTTGGGCATGTTTCTGTGATATATGTATGCACATACTTATTTAGATAAAGAGCAACAATAATGTCTAAAAAATCATATAATAATACAATATGTATATTACTATTAAGTTATATGAAATTTAAAACATAGAAAAAAATAATATTTGATTTATAATAATATAGCATATTACAGTAACGTGATATGTAATAAGGTAATTCCAGTACCAGCCAAAAATACTACTACTACTATTCATGTAATGAATTTGTTTAAATACGGGAATCTAGTCACATAGATGTAGAATTAGTTAGTTTAGTAGTTGGGGCATTTGTTTCTCTACAGTGATACACATCTTTATGGAACCTCTTGTCACAATGACTTAATGAGTTTCCACTAATAAGTAACAGTTTTTATCCCTATAAAATTTCCTCCTTTGGGCAAATATTCACTGTATAGGTAAGGTTTTGTGTGATTTGATATTTTCTAATGCTTTGTAACTCACTGGTGTATTGCTGCTCCTTCTCAAATGTCTTGCAATGCCTTTAATTCTAGGAATCGGCAAGTAGTTTTACGTTTTCAAGGACAAGACGATGTTGTGTAGTTGGCGTGTTGTAAGATCTATATTCAAGCTTGCAAAGAAAAAGGAGTGTGTCTGTGTCCCGTTGTGTAAAGGTGCCATCTAAAAATAAACTTTGTTCTAATTGCAGAAAGCCACATTCTTGAGGATGTAAACAATTGCATCATTGCATTGAGAGAACAAAATGTTGATGATTTAGATCGTGCAGCAGGTGCGATCCGAGGGCGCGCTTCAAGAGTAGCTCACATTGTTTCGGGTGAGATGGACAATTATGAGCCGGGAGCTTACACTGAGGGAGTCATGAAGAATGTTCAATATCTGACAAAGACTGGTAAGTCTGATTGGTAAACTATATTTTCCCTTTCTTTAGTGGTATATAATCTTTTACACCCCATATTTAAAATGAACTTATCCTGTGATTCTCTGATCTCATGCACTAATTTTGCTCTAATGATTTACTTATTTGTCTCTCAATAAACTGTCTGGATTAGGATGATAACATGCATCCAAAATTAAATTTCTTTATAAGTGTAAGCATTTTTAAACTGGGAAAGGCCTGTGCTGGAGGTTTTAAATAGATGCAAGTAACAGTGCTTAGAAGACTTGTGTTTAATGAGACAGCAGCTTTAAGCTACACTACTGGTCTCACCACACTTGCTTTAAGCAGATGAAAGGTAGATGCACTGGTATCCTGAGTCTAGTTTAGAAATGTGTGTACAATGTGAGTGAAGCCAAAATGTGTTTGTAGATAGCAGAAATTGTTCTTGGAGATAAGAAAGTTGAAAGTTTAAATTAAATGAAAAGCAAATTTCATTTGTCTTTGCTTACAATTTCGAGTAATAGTTAATAGTCTTAAGTTAACCTCTGGCCTTTTAATAATGTATACCAATTAAAAATTATCTGCGGGGTTCCTAGGACTTCCATATTTTCAGTTACAAGCCTTTTATGTAATTGGGAAGTTACAAAAATAACCCACAACAAGTTCTCTGAAGAATCTGTGCACCTCTAGAATAAGATTCAGCTTCTGGAACTCAGATGTCTAAATCTAAGTTCTGGCAGTGCAGGCAAATTTCTAATATGTTAAATTTGTCTGACATTTAAAATTTGACTGACCTCAAGACAGGAGTTCTGTTTGATCTCTTAAATCAGTTCAAATAAGTCCAAGGTAGAACTGCTTTCATGTGAAACCAGAAGAATTTGCATGCATGAAGTGGAAAAAGGGGCATGTATTGAGAAGCATTAGGAATAAACTTGCCTGTTCTTTTATTTTCTTTCTGACATTTTGATGAGAAAATTTGAGAACCTTTAAGATGACATTCTTTTTTTCATAAGCTCTGAAAGGAACGGACTATGACAAATAGTAGGGCAAACAACAGTGGGAGAGCGCAGTCTTGGTTCCATGTTTCTTGAAATTGGGAGTGTTTGAACACATGGGGAATTAACAGTGATTCCTGCTCTGCTGCGTCGTTGTGACAGAAATAGGTAGTACCTCTACATTTACGTACCTACATAAGACAGGAAGATACAGAACTGCTTTTGGTTGGAATATTTGGTTGTGTCAAGGCACATCAAACATAGTGTTGTTTGTTCAGTTTTCTTTGCAGTAGTTTAAACATCAGAATCAAGTATCCTTAAATTATTCAATAAGAGTGGAAAAACAGAAACATGCACTCTTCATTGTTATCCTTAGTTATATGATCTACAGTGAACAGACATCAAATCATAAGAGTGCTTTCTATTTTAAATCATTTTAACTAAAATGGAAAATGTAGGATTGCTGCAGCTCTCGGGGTTTAACCCAATGCATACTATAATAGCTGGACCTTTTAGACCGGAGCCAGCTGATGTGAGAATACAGTACCAGAGTTTGTCAAACACAGGCATTTGTCTCAGGCTGCTAAAATTCCCTCTGTACATGAGGAATTGCACTGCTATTTCATTTTTGTCTTGCTGCATAGAGATGTGGGTGTAGTTGGGCCTCAAAGCTCCATAGTAGGCAGTAGCCCAGAAAGAACATTTTGTTACCAGGACAACATTTGCTATATTAAACAGTCATTTCTCACCATCCTGGAAGCAGAAACAGTAGTTATGAAGGAAATATCAGGAAGGCTGTGTTTTGTCTGAGAGTCACTAGTTGCAATATGGTGAATTAAGGTATTCTAGAGTAAATTATTATTTTACAAGTGAGCAAACAATGTGCAAAAAGGAAAAACAGCCCATTAATAAAACAGCATAAGTGCCACATGTAGTAATAAAATTTAGCTGCAGTTTTAGAGAAAGATGCTTGGGTTTCTAATACATTGCCCTTAAACAAGTTACCGAGTTGTGTTTCACTTTCTGCCAACTTACAGGCTTATTGATGTCAAATGATTACTTACTGACTTTTGAGATACTATTTACTAAATACTAAAAATCCTACTACAATCTTTGTCTCTTTTAATTTAGTACAGTGTCGGTAACACTGTATTCCAGTGATGAAAGTTTCTGTTATACCATTTACACCTGGGATTTCATCGTTTAGGACCTCGTGTCCAACACACTTAAATCAATAGAACGACATTACAGAATTTACTCATTGACTTTTCTGGATGATGTCTCAAACGTTCAAGCCTTTTATTTCTTCTGGGCATTAACAGCATTCTGCGACGTTTCAGTCTGTGTTGTCTTACTCTTTTTCTTTAAAAGATAAAGCTAAACTATTTCAGAAGATGTACTACTACTGATCATGGCTTCTTTGTTATGTAATAAATATGAAATCCCATTCTGATTTGTGCTCTGCGGTAGGCAGCTACAGCAAATTTCTCTGCGAGGCCTTTGGTAGAGTACCTAGTCCAAGAAAATACACAGAAAACAAAAGCTAGCTAGCCCTACACTGGCTTGTTGTTGACTCCAGCTAACAAGTTGATTCCTTTCCCATCTTCATGTTTAAAAAGTAGCTATATTTGTTACTAAGTGTCTCTTAAACTTCACAAAAATCTATCCAGAATTGTGATGCTTGGTTTTCCCCATGTATATAAATCTATCTGGACCCTCCTGCAGTCCTAAGGACATATAGTTATTCAGTATGACAGGAAGCAGTACCTGTGTTGTCTTTATGTCCCTTTAAAAGTGTGCACATTAGCCACAATATTAATGTAAAACTCCAGGCATCTTTATCTAGCAATGGAACCTGTTCCACGGCTTGATCTGTGCTGAGGGTATTGAGGGAATGTTGTTACCTCTTCATCATGCTGCAATAACTCCTCAATGTATATGAGTGTGAAAGTGCCTGTGAATAACACAGTTCACCTCTGATGAGACATCACATGATTAGCTCCTCACTGTTCAGAGGACCTGTCTTTCACTATGGGTATCTTTACCATCATTTTCTAATTCATGGCAAGCCTTTGCCCCTTGCATTGTAGTTATTTATTTCCCCTGTAGTTTCTTATATCTACCTTTCCCCTTCTGGTAACATTTTCAAAGAACTTGAGCAGATTAGAGAGACTCACTTTTCACAAAGAATGCCTTCAGATATTATAATGCTAGAATTATCCAGATGTTCTCAAATGTGTCTTCAGCGAGGTTTTCTTGCTCTTCCCCCATCTCTTTTTATTTTATTTTTTTTCCTTTGTTTGGCAACCAGATAAGGTGAAAATGCTCATATCTGTTTCTCCATATATGTTTTCTTACATTTTGTGTGTGTTTTCATTTTATTTTTTAGAGACAGTATCTTAGTGATGTTCAAATTTTCAGGAATAGTACCTGTATTTAGATATTTGTTCTGTGGTTTGGGTACAAGGCAGACACTTGGATTATGATGTGTGCATTTATGATAATGTTTATAAAGGCTTTATAGGCAAATATGTTCATATCTAAAATGAGCTTTTGCTTAGTGGTACAAATACAATAGTATAACCCATATGTCTGCCATTCAGAAATCATCTTCACATAGCCATTTAGCTTCTTTTACAAAGTCCCTTTTTCAGGATGCACTAGTATGTGTCCATTTACTTCAGTGAAGTCTGAGATTTGCATTACCTGAAGGTCCATCCTGCTGCATGTTTTTCCACTTAAACTCTTTTCAAGACTGCATTTGTAAAAACAATTGACAAGAGATTAAAAATAATGTCTGCATCTCTATAGATAAGTCAGTATGTTTTTTTCTAGCACAAGTTGCTGTACAGGTAGATTTTCGGATGAGAATCTGATTTGTCTATTTAAAAATGCAGTTAGTTTTCTTTGACTTTCCAGTAACAAGAGCTCAAAGATAGATACCTCGTGCATTGATTTTTTTTCTGTTTTTCTTGTTCTACATGGCTTTCCACAGCATATTTGCATGCTTAAATTCAAATAACTTTCTCATTCTCCAAGTGAGAACAGTGCCTTGCCATATTCCATTCACTGTAAGCTTTTAATAGCATTTTTAGTTAGAAAAGAAATCAAGTGCTTTGTATTAAATACAAACAAATAATGCTGTCAATCCTGACATAAATTTGAAGAAAAAACTGTGAAATTCACCCTGCTATTAATTGATGACATATTCAAGTCCCAGGTAGGGAGTTAAAGGTTAAAGGTCAGTTAATGAGTCCTTAATATTCCTGCAGATTGCTCTCTAGGTAATCAAATTAAGAGATTGCAGTATCTCTCCCTTTCTCTTTTCTGCCATGTATATGAATATGTATATGCATTTACACATAGCATTTTTGTGTATGAGTAGAAAATTGGGGATAGAATTTAAAGATGGCATAGAAAGTATTACAGTCTTACTTAAAGTAATTGAGGCCAGTCCTTTACAGTTCTGAAATTGTATTCCATCAGGCAAAGGGTAAAAAAATATATATATGTTTGTTTATTTTACCACTGTGTTTACCTCCAGCCATCATATGGCGTCTTAATGTTATGTAGCAATCGGTGTAATTACAAACAACCCAAATTATCCCAGCAGGACATTATTTTGTAGCTTTTCTTTGTTATCACCGGAAGTTGGAATGCTTTTGGGGGTTGTTCTTTAGGAGCTTCATTTGACTTTGGTAGGATGAGAAGGTGCACTAAGCTTTAAAAGACCAGGACATACAGGCCAGGTCAATGCCAGCCTTTCACTTTTAGGATGAAACAGACTGAAGGTTTATATTGCAAGTGGTCCTAGAAGAGCTAAGTGTGTGAGTGTGTGTGTAAATCCACTCCTTAGTCATGGTAATATTGCATATAAAACCTTGGCCAAAAACTGTCTTGTGCATGAGAGGAATATGTTCAGTATTCCAGGGTGTCGGATTCCCAAATCTGTATACTCCAATACAATCCTCAACTTACAGACTGAAGTGAGCTTTCAGTTTGAGCTAATGTATGGTATATAACTCTTTATCATATTTTCAGCTCCATTTGGCTTAATGTGAGATATATTTTGGTTCAGAAAGGTCATTCCTTTTAAATACCCTTGAAAGACTTTAAATACTCTTTAAATGACTTTTTAGAAGGTCATTCTTTCTAAATATCGAAATAATCCTACTTACCTAAAATCATCTCTTTATATACTGTCCCTTACGCATATATTTATTACTTCAAATTTCGTAGGAATTATCATTTTAAACATAAAGTTAACAATAAACAGCTTGCAATAATGCTCAGGAGTCTGGCTGTTCTAGTTTTTTTCACTAATTAACATGTAACACTGTACCTTAAGCACTACATAGCATAATGTTCGTTCACTAGAAATAGGTTTCACAGAGAAATCCCATGATTTCTTTTTACCCTATAAATTAATGAAAGGCTATTTTCTGTTCAGATAGCCTCCCTGATATATCACAAAAGGACTCCCTTGTAGGAAGACATACCTTTTATTTCCTGTAATGGTTTGTGTGTTTTATGTGTCACAAAATGGTACATTTATACTCATAATGTGAATAAAGTTTATATAAACCACATGTGGCATTGTGAGTTATGTTTATGTATGTGTTTGGATAAGAAGAACTAATTTTACCTCTGTGAGGGCCCACTTGTTAACAGTTGCTGTGGAGAACTGTGGGGGATAATGAGTAGAAGAAGGATTTGAAGCTTGCTGCCCAGAAGTGGATTGTCTGAGGTTATTACTGGTTTTACCAAATGCCTTTTCTGCATATTCTGGTTTCATGAGACACCTTTCTTGCTAGTTCTGCATCCTTTGTTCCTACAAATTTTTCTGCTTGTACATGTTTTTTTGTATCTTGTTTGTGTTCCTATACCAAAAATTTACTTTCGTTCTTATGTAGTCACGTATTATTTTATGTGTATATGCTTAGTTATGTTAGAAAATACTTGTTGGTTATTTCATTAGTGGTGTTTCAGTGTTACAAAATGCCTGTGCGTTGACTGGTTTCATTGTTTTAGTACATAGGAGTACATATGAGCGCAAGGAAATACTAATTATGTCTTTGGTATACAGCTGTTTACTGTGTGCAGCTGGTCTATAATTAAAGTCCTTATTGCTGTATTATGCTTTCATTATGCAAAAACTTCAGCATGAAATACTAAGGTAATCCCACAAAGATATAGTACTTTTTGCTCTAAAAACTAAAAAGAATTCTAAAAAGAATGAAAACCACAGTGCAATGATTCAGAGATCTTTCATATATGGGCCTCCAAATAAGATTAGCAGAAGAACATGGATCAAGTATTTTGTGTCTTTACAAATTCCCTTTACCTGCATGTAATGCTTAATCTTGTTAGTACAAAAGCTTTGATTAAATGTGAACAATAATTCCTGTTGAAGGGTTATATTAAAAGCACACAATTGTAAAGCCGCTCTTCTTGTATGTATCTATCTCCATTGGATATAATATTTTAATTAAATGTCACCAGTTTAGCATTGTATCACAAAAATGTTAGCAAGCTTGAAATTAGATGTGTATACTATAGTGGAAGAACATTTATAAACAACTTAATCTTAGCAGTAGTAGTATGTTATATGAATTTGTTAGAAAGAAGCACACTCTTAGGGTTTAAAAAGACTGTTAATGTCATTCTGTTCAACTGTTGCAGTTCAGGATCATGTCTGCAGTAATTCCATTATTATTTTAATGTATTTTTGAACACATCTAACAAAGGTACCTACAGATCTAACACCACTCATTAAACAGTCTAGTCTGAGTAGCATGCCTTGGGAGGTACAATTTGAGTCTCTACGTGAGGACTCTCTTGTATTTCAAATCGTTTGTCTTGTCCGGCTGCCTTAGCTTGAATGGTCATTGATTATTATTTGGTTAGTGCTTAGTATACACAGTTTGTATTAGAATGACATTACAAATAAAAATAGTGCTTAACATTAACATTTGGTTAGCAGAATATACAAGTCTCTTCATATGAAGTGAAAATCTTAGATACTACTCTGGAAGAAATTGCTTAATACTTGCTTTTAAACCACAGGAAGTACAAACTATGAGATGAAGAAAGAGAATACTGAAGAAAGAGAGTGGATATCAACTAAATTTTGTATTTACTCTGTATGCTAATATTACCTTTCATTCAAGTGGTAACTGTTTTTAGTTCTTTCCACTATAGTTCTTCATGCTTCCGAACTTCGTTGTGCTATGAATTCAGTTGTACTCCTGCAACTGGAAAGCCATTTAAATCCTCTGAAAGCAAACTGTATGTGATAATCATACTGACTCTCATTCTGGGTGGCTGGATTACTGGGGACAATAAAATACTTGAGATACATGCCACTTAACACAGCTCCACTTATGTTGTTACAGGAGGATTCCTCTTAAGTCTTTTGCTAGATCATTCTAACAGAAAAATGTTAATTCCTATCATTAATATGGAACTATAACATTGAAAAGCATTCCCAGGAGATTGAAGGAGGTCTTACTATGCAGCTCTCTCAGTGCTAATCAAAATCAAACAAGCAATTAAAATATAAAAACTATGACAAAAAGCATGGAGAGAAATGAAAAGGCAGGTGGAGAAGCTATGATGAATTACCATGCATAGAAAACAAAATCCATCCCAGTGTGATCCAAGATGAGTTAAAATCAAAGCAAAATCCCTTGTTACCTATGTACATACTAGATATTAAATTCTCAAAGTTTTGAAGTGCTTTGGAAGAGAATGTAGTGAAAATATCAGTTCAGATTTTTTTTTGAATATTTTATATAAAGATACAGCAAAATAATTTGAAATTCCATCTTCTACTCTCAAAATAGTTGAGTTTTCTTCTTAATGATAAAGATAGCTATTTTATGAAATAAGTTGTTGAGCAAGGACCATGATTTAATGTTAGGAGGATACTAGTAAATTGGATCTGAGATAACGGGTTTTATACAAGACCAGGGTATTTCATACCATTAGATGTGGTGTTATTAATAGAAATGTTAATATATATTAGGTGCGTTTTAAGAATAGAATTAAACTCAATGAATCTATTGTATGGTTGTGAAAAAGCATTCTAGTGAGGTCCAGCAATTGAATCACACTGCTCTTTTGAGAAACTTCTAGTTTAGAAAACATTTTGGATAGAAACTTTTTTTTTTCTGTGAAAGGTAATATAAAATGTAATATAACAAAATAAAGAACTCAGTATAATATTTGTAAGTAGAAATGTGTGATTGTATTTTGAACCATTTTTAATATTAGCTCTTTTTAAAATTTTATGTTTTCCTAAAGGCTTTGTGATACCATGTGTTTTTTCTTTTTATTTCACAACTGTTCTTTCATTTTTTGCTTTCATACTGTTTGAATCTAGCAGCTTCATGTATGTGATGGCCTCCACTATGCTATATTATATGAAGATTTTTATGTGCAATTAAATGTAACAAAGATAAGTCTATTTAAATGTTCTCAGAACTAGAGAAGCAAAAAAAGAAAATTCTTTATTTTTGCATGTTGAGTGTAGCAGACACTTTTAAAATAATTTCTTCTAATCATTATGTATACAAGAATTCAAATGGAACTACGTTTCTGTGGTTTTGTTCGTGAGTCATTGTCTGTGTGTGTTTGCAATCTGCATGAGTCCAGTGATCTTGAATGTGAAGGCTGTGTGCTTTCTGCACACCTGTATTATACTGAAATAGATGTTTTACACAACAGTGCAGATTCAATTGTGTGGTAACACAGAAAAAAATAATGCTCAGGAAATTTAATGCCCACTGAAAAGGGCAACAGAATTTTTTTCCTTTCTTTAAATGTCAGCCTGCTTATTAAGAGGTGTAATAGGAATACTTCAATGCAAGTATGGGTAATTTTTTTTCCTTTACCTTGTGTTTACCTTACATTAGGACTATTCAGAGTTGGGGTATTCTTTACAATCAACACACCTAAGATTATCAATTTAAAGCACCTTTCTTCATATCCATGACTTGAGACTATATCTGAAAGGCAATTATTCCATTACTGATATACAGTTCAATTTCATTCATTCTGACATCTGTCAGTTCCCAAGAGCTCTTGGTGCTTAAAATAATTTTGAGCTCATTTAATTTGATTTTTTATAGATCTCTTGCTCTTCAGTCTTCTGTCTTCCTAAAAGTAAAATGTGAGACCCTGGCCTGCTTGTAGATACAAGGCAAGTTCACTTGGAGAGGTATAACATAAAATGTAGCTTTGAATGTAGCTTCTATAAATTCAGGTTCTGCTGCTTGTGTAGACAAGCAAACAAAAGTCCATCAGAATTCTCCAAATAATCGGCAATGAACTTTCTTACATCATCATGAAAAAGCCCATAAAAGGCACTTAGGGAAACTCTAGCTATGCCATATTACATGTTGCCATGGCTTCATGAGTTTCCAATTGCTGTGAGCTGTCAGAGCAGCCTTTAATGTTTTCTAGTTCAGTTATGTCAAATACTTTTAATGTTGCAAGTCACTGTGCGCATCCAATCTGATGATGAAACACAGAAACCCCTCACTCATCTACTCTTCACCTACCGAAGGCTCATAGTCACCTTACTTGGGATGATTTGGTCTTGTCACAAGTGGAAGCCTTACGATCTTTCGTGTTCCTCACTCTTCATTAGAGCTTCCTACAGCTCTTTAGGGAGCTACATTTTCCTTTAATATTATTCTAGAGGAACTTCGGAACTTCCTTTGTTTTCAAGTTGTCTCAGAACCCCGAACACTGTAGGATTCTGTTTTTTGGATTCTCTGTTGTTCTGAAGCTTTTTATAAAAATAGTGGTCAATACGCTGTATATTTTTATAAAGGAAAGGAAGAGCCCTGCACCTAGGGCTCTAGGGCACCTAGAGAGAAGAAAGGATATAAGAAGTCCTGGAAAAAACCTGTTCGGAAACACCTGTCAAAATATTTTGAATGTAATAGTGCAGATTTTAAATTCTTGGAAACTTTCTATGTTCTTTGCAGCCTTTTTCCAAAGGATGTGAAGAGATCAAGGATGAGTTCAGGTACATGTTATATGACAATACTGTTTAGTTTACAACAGCTACTACACCTACCACTATTTTAATCCTAAACTTAGGATCTATGATTCTTGTTTAACTGAACAAGTTAATTTTGTCTTCTGAAATCATGAGACATTTGGGTTTCTTTAAAAATGTATAGGTTTCAGAATGCACTGGCTGTGCTCTCTCTCTGAACTATGCCATTTCATTGCTGATGAAAGATGTAGCTCAACTTTTGTCTCAGTACAATTGAAAAATCTGTTCTTACTGACATTTCTGGAAGGCAAGGGTAGCAAGTGGTTATCCGAAGACAGAAAAAAGGATCTTAAATATCCTATTTTTTAAACTAAGTGGCATCTGCTTGTCTCAAAATTGTACATGGAGAACATATTTTAAAGACACAAGTGAGTTTTCCCACTGCCACTAAATTAACTGAAGTTTGTTATATCTGAGCATTGACATATAACAAAGCTGTTAAGTAAGACAGATTTTGTCTCTGTTGGTTTGTAGAAAAGGGGTTCGTGTTTGAGACCAACACATTCCTTGCCTGAACATAGGTTTTGATTCAGAAAGTGTATTTTATATGCATTGAATATTAGATAAATAGATTTGTCTCTTTCCTCTCAAATTATCCTGTGTCTTCAGTCTTCAAGTAACAGGAAAGTGTGTTTGAAAAATTTTCTTTTCAGCTGAGTGTTATCTGTACTTCTTTGAGTTCCCTGTGTGTGGTATATTTTCTGCATGTGTTCTTTGTATTTTGTGTGCTGGAAAGGAAAGCAGGGGGAGAAAGTAAGTTCACTACAATAGTGGACAGTGTTCTGTCTTTTGCTTTCAACTACTAAGAAGAATTAAGGGAAATATAGTGCTACCAGATCATAAGGCAAAATGGGACCATGGAGCATCAGAACAAAAACTCCCAGGAGATTCTGGATCAACTCAGATTAATAACAAATTGACTCAAAATGAACAATTTCTACATGATTCAGTAGAACAAGGGAGAACTGCCTGGATAAGTCCAAGTGCTTTTTAGATTGAGGAAAAATACCCATCTGAGTAATTCTGTCATAGTTCAGCATGAAAGCTTGGGTAGCAGTTCCAGCCTTTGAGTCAGGAGAGCTGGTCCTCATTCTGTGGGCAAGATTACAGTTGAAGTCAGCGGAAAACTTTAATAACTACTCCTCCCAATCCTTCTTGGGGAAAGCATTTTCTTCTTTGTTGTACTTTATCACTTCATTGTACTTTATCACTTTGTTGTTTTGAATGCACACCAAGTACCATGTGACAAAAATTACAAATGGATTTCCACATATTTATATTTCCATGTTATTACTGTAATGCTCTTTTATCTCATTAATCAAGTTTTAATCAATGTAACTGAGAATTTGCCAAAAATAAAAATGATATATTTTATCCTTTTTATGCTAACTCGATTTTGTGGGTTTTTTTTAATAGTGATTCCGGAGTTTGTTAATCAAGTAAATATTGCATTGGAGAGCCTCAGCAAGAACAAAATGCATATGTTTGATGATAATCAGTTTGTGGACGTTTCTAAGAAGGTCTATGATACGATTCATAATATCAGATGCTCAGTCATGGTGATTCGGGTAAGTTTTTGATTTGTTCATTTAATACTCATTTATGAAACAATTAGGGCATTTTCAGAAGAGTATAGAACTATTTATGTCAAGTATGCCCCAAATCTTGTATTCATATTGAACTGATGTGGAGATTTTGGGTAATTTGGAATACACATGATAATAGGAAGGCTGGAATACTGTTCTGTACAGAAGAAGAGTAACATATGAGAAGGTTTCAGGAAGAAGTGTTTTGTTCTTTAAAAATATTTATGTATATCACATTAATAAAGGTCTTGATTTATTTTATAAATGGTCGACTACAAGCCCACCTGTAATTGTACTAAAATGCCTGGAATTTTGAAATACTGGAATACTTGAAGTACTTATGGCTTTGGCTTTGCCCTTAACCTTATTCAGTGAAAGATGGTATAAAGAGCATATTCAGGTGAGCCTGTTAAACTCATGTTGAAGTTTTGTCGATTCCAAACTAGAACACTTAACAATGTGATTTCAGTCAATAAAATGATGGATTATCCTAATGCTTATCCAGTAGTGCATTAAAAAACTTCAGAGAAGCATATTTGCAAATTTTGAAATACAAGTTTGTCAGATGCAGAATTTCCACCAAATATCTTTGATCCACAAATTCCATTTCAAAAAATGCAAGATAACCACAGAGCATCAGTATCTTTATGTTTAGTAAGGTTTTTTTTTAGGAATAAAACATTACTAAAATGTGTCTATTACAATTTTCAAAGAAATATTGTCTTTTGTGTTTGGATAATGCTGAGAAACTGAAAAAAAAAGATTCTTCTTTCTTTTAACTAAAAATATACTGCAGAGTAATAGGGAAAATCTAGGTAAATCTCCTGAAATACAGTGATGCATAAATTGAACATCTGGAGTAGGAATTCAAATATACAGAAAATTTCAATTGTGCAGTCCTTTTTGCTGTTGTCAGTTAGGAATTTTATACTGAAGAGAGAACCTGTAACACATGCATGGTACACTGTGTTTTCACCTTCCCTAAAAGTGAAGTTAGTTTGTCTTAAATGGTTCCACCTTGGAGTGATTATACATGTGTAATTACATATGGTGGTCATCAAAATCAGATGACAATGTCTGGAAAGTTCGCTAAAGTCTGGCCTGCTAGTCTTTTTTGGCACTTACATATACATTACACCTAAGGTGCTATTAACACCATCCAACTTCATTGCAGTTGCCTAAAATAGCTTTAAAAAAAAAAAAGTTTTGCTGATTTGCAATCTTGCAGCATTTTTTTCTTTCTCTCCAATTTAGGAGTTTGCCTAATGCTTTTTGAATTATATTCAACTTCTACCATATGTATTTAAGGAATCTTCCTACATCTACATGCTTTCCTTTTGTTTGTTCCTGTTATATTTGACTAGTTTTCCTTCGTTAGAGCCTTTCCCAAATGTTTCTTTTCTTGCCGTCCACTCCTGGTCAGATTCCGTTTACAGGTCCCAAAAAATGTGATGTATCTACAGCCTGAATGAAAGCACTATCTCCTTTTGCTGCTCCTTTAAATTGTGTACACATGGAAAGGAGTTCAGGTTGGAGACATTTCTATTCAAGAAAAGCCTTTCTGATGAGGCTTTTTAATAACCATGTACTTCAAAGGAGGCAAATTCTCTGCTAATCAGGAAACTATAACACTTGGTTTTTATACATGTCAGGAAAAATAGTTTTTCAGCAGATACTTTACAGGATAAAACAGGAAAAGTCAGTATCTGACAGGAAAATGATGGTTATGTGATGAGACTTACCACTGCTATATATTGCACTAATAGGGGAGATTTGAAGGCTATACTCTTCTCTGTAGGGGAGCAGTCAGTTTTAGGAGCAGGAAATGAGAGCAAATTCATTTGACTACAGTTTGGCTCCTTCACATTTTCAGAATTGTGATTCTCAACTACTCTGCATGGTTAGACTGTGAATGCAGATGTTATTTGATGGCTTCAGCATTACCTGCTAGCAACGAGAGTAATTCTTAGATGACTCAGACCCAAGAAGAGTGTCAGGCCTTTTATTTGCAATGTAGACAGCCTGCCAATGACTAGTTCCATAGATAGGAGTGACATTTTCCTCTCCTTCACTTGATTCCAAGAGTCTATTCAGGGAAAGTCAAGTGCCAGCTCAGGGAAGTGGTTATGATATGAGAATCTTTGTCAATTAGAGGCTTCTGGACTCTGCCTCTCTTACTTGCTAAAGCAGAACTGGGTTTTTGCGGATCTCAAGCTGCCCTCCTTCACAGGGTTGTAATGGTTGGTTTTGTTCCTCAGCTTCACAGAAGATTCTTATCCGTAGGAGAGGTTCACATGAGATGGATTTATCTGGCAAAACACATTGTGTTGAGGCTGTTTCTGATCTGTTCCTATTTCAGTGA